>CALSBZ010004116.1:1203131-1226802 GCA_943591055.1 Gobionotothen gibberifrons
TCATCGTTGGCTTCAGAGAATGTCAGTTTGCAAAACAACCAGCCATCTGTACGGCGATATAAAGCCTCTATAAAACCAATGAGTTATCGTGAGGATTGATTACTATGTAGAGGAAGACTTCAGGTCAAACTCCTGCTTCAGCTGGATGCCGTATGGAGTGTGGAATCTTTAATGAAGGGTTATCATTCTCCATGTTTGTTACCGACGCAGCACACCTGGTAAAGACCCCTCCCACTTATTTTTTTGCAGGCCTGCCATTATTCAACACCTGTGTTGTTCTTGTTTTGGAGTGACTCAAGAGCATTACATCAATAATAGGGCTTGAGGGATTAATGAGAAAAGGAAAGGAGGGCACCCTGGCTGTTGGCACATTAACGTCCGTAGATTTTTAGAAATACCGGAGAATGAGAGCATTGTCCTTCTGATTATTGTTATCAGTGCAGATAAACTTTTGTAATAACGGATGCGGACAAGTGTTTTGTTGTTTACAATCTATATATATATCAAATAGATCCAGCTGTTGGACCCTGGAGTTGTTGAGCGATGAGGATATGGGCCGTATAATGTTGTCCTTTAGTTATCGTGACTTTCTTCATTGATAAAAGCTTTTTATTGGCGGTTACCAACCTAACCAATAATCAACAAGCTTTTGAGGTGAGAAGATGTCTGATGGAAGGCATCAACCAAGGCAATTTGTCTCATTGAGTGAGGGAGCAGGTCTGTCTTTTTAAGCACCGTTTGAGGCTACGAAGTTCATCCGTAAATTCCTCTTTTGTCACACCAGGACTAACGAGAAAATAACACCTGCTCGACCTTCGGCACGGGCAGGAGGGTCAATTGTCAAGTGTCTTCTACGGGTGAACAGTAAACAATGCGAAATCTTAGCATCATGGTTTTAAATATATATATATATATATATATATATAAATATCATGAAAATGTGAAATGTTGCCTGAATTGTTTTTCTTCATTCGTTTTGACCTGGTAAAACCTTCACAAACATAAAGAACTCTGATCTAAAGTAATGCAGTAGAGATCAGAAATTGCTTATATTTATGTATATTAGTACATCTAGAAAGAAAATACGTCCTTAAATAAGTTCTAGACCTGGATTTTTTTTTTCTTTTAAAAGTTCCAGGGATTTTGAGGATTTTTCTTTTTAAATATATCAATATTTTATTCCAAAAAAAAAATGCCCGATGAACAAGTGGAATGAGCTCACTCTGACATTCTTGTCTAATTTTAATTAATAGCAGGGTTGAAGTTTGAATAGGAGACTACCTCAGATGACAGTGTTTTGCCTGGGCACGCATTGACATATAAATCACATTCAGCGGATTTAGCTGTGACTTTAATTCCCATTAAATCCATATTTCACTGTTTTATTAGCAGTAAGCTTGTTAAGACTCCAGCATTGTCAATAGCCCCTGAAGCTGCACGGATGCCTTACAGGTGACTTACAGTACCAAGCGGTCCGAGAAAAAAGGGGGTCCTTAATGAAACCACTAATGCCTCAGCTCGAGCAGAAACAATGGCTCCCGCACATCCCTCTCAGCCCACTGACTGATGGGTAACTGGAGTCGCCTTGAGAGGAGCCCCGTGCAGCGTTATCAGGGGTGGGAAGGGGGTGTGAACAGCGGCAGAGATGCCTCCGAGGTCAAGCCTTTAATAATGATTACAAACTGGAGCTGGCTGCTGGAGCGACAGGCTGCAGCTGTGGGCCGCCGGCCTTTGAAGTGCCCCCCGCCTGTTGCAGGGTCCCAGGCCCCCTCGCATGAGGAGACGCTGGAACTATGTGGCTGCCTGTGGGAAAGAATGTCGTGCGACGCCAGGGTGACGGAGCGCAGGATGGCTGAAGGGTGGACGCCTCGGCTGGTGCTGCTGACGGGACTGTGGGTCCAACGCCCGGGGACGCTGGGGATGGCACAGTGGGACGAGGGAGAGGGAACAGTGGGACGAGGGAGAGGGAACAAGGCTGTGTGCATGTGCTGCCGGGGCCAAATCTGTGTTCTTTGGTTACACACACTCAGGGTGGGGGGCTCCATGAAGTCAGTGCCAACACACAGACGTCGGACTGTGACAGACACTCTGGCTGCACCATAGTTATATACGTTTTACTGAATTTTGAAATCAAATGTTGAGTATAGAACTTGTATTCTTACATCAGCTGTTATTTCTCATGACATTCAAAGCGTTCCCTTGTCTCAAACCTTTATTAACAATAAATCAGTTGATCATTTGTAAATGATGCTGTTTGTAATTGATATTGAGCAATAGTCCTCGATAATGGGCAAAGCTAAACTGCGTAATTATAAAAAAGCAATTCAATGATTAATTGGGGATAAATGTAGTGTGCTACTATCGCCCACTCAACAACTTGACTGTTGAAGCAATTATTGTCAAGATGAGACTACTGACTCAGAATAGCATAATACAAATCACAATGACATAAGTATTGCTTACGTGAGCTTGTAACCAACACTGTGTTATTTCTATAGGCACCTGTAGACAACACACAACATATGCTTCTGTGATGTCATTGATAGTATTCTACACCTTTTTTAACCTCTTCTGCGAGATACATGAAGTTCGTACAAAAGATTTATGGCCGATCCACTTAATCACTACCTGCCCGATGATGAATTATAATGCGCACATAGTTTCTATCCATCTCAGGGCAACATATCAAGTTATTACTTAGCTTGCAAAATGAGCACTGACAAGAAGACTACTATGATTTGCTGTACTGATGATGCTGGTGGGGAAGTATGCAATTATTTAATTGTTCTCATTCATCGCTGAATGTTTTTTTTAAAGTAGGTTAGCAGTGTGCACCCGCTTCAGGCTGAGTGTATACTGTTACAACTTCAGGATATGTTGGCATAACGCAGAACAACACACTGTATAGACACGAATTTACACGGAGCGTAATAGTTTATACTTCACCTTGAAAGCAACAGTTTGGCACAAAAAACAACTTTACTGTTGTAATTATAATTAAAATAGACTTTTAATGTTTTTATGAAATTCTAATTCAATGTTACAGGCATATAAACATTGGTTTTAAATAGAGCATTTTCAATTAGTTTTTTTTCTTAACAGTTTATACAAAACAACAACATTAACAAACGTGATTATTGTCAAATGTTGGCTTTGCATTGAGGCAAATATGATTTAAAATAAATAGTTTAAAACAGATATAAACACAGACCAAATAATACATTTAAATCTGTTTTTTTGTTCTTATTATAGTTGTTATCCATTATCTTTAACAGCCACATTTCCGTGTAAGGGCTTTAATGATTAAGAGACATGACATCGTTAAAGATACATACAGATATAATAATAATAATTGTTCTCCTAAAAGAAAAATGTATGAAATGAAGAGGAGCAGCGTGGAGCGCGGCCATGACATCATCATCCATTCCATACCCATGATGCATTGTGTTGTGTAGGCTCTCTGGCAATGACTGTCCATAAGTTTTATCTGGCATTTTATAGCTGTTAGATCACAGCAGCTCAGTGCCATTCTCAAAGGTGGCCGCTCGCTGATAGTCCACAGAGACCGGGGCTTGCGAGAGCGAGGGAGCCAAGAGATGGAGGGTTCGGGGGAAACATTGGCAACATTGTTGGGGGAAAAGTGAGAGTGTGAAAGGGAGGGATGAGAGAGTGAGAAGAAAAAGAGACCACCACCACGGTTTCAGCTCGGTCCCTCTGATGCCCGAGCCGGCCTTTCATCTTCTTCACGAGGATTTCCATCCTATTTCCGCTCAGCAGATGCGTAATTGCTAAATGACAGTGAAGCAAAATGGCTTAATACGATCCAAACCCTCTCTTCTCCGTAATGGAAAAAAAGACTTTAAAATGAAAGCGGAGGTCTGTTGCCTCCTCTCATGTTATGCTGGTTTTATTTTTGAGGATGTTTTGAGGTCATTGAGGATTTTAAAATAAAGTATGTAAAAGATGTATCTATAATTATCCACTTGTGACGGCTGGTAAAAAGGCTCCTTTATTACTTTAGTCTGATAAGCTGAAATTCAATAACTGTTTTATTGATAAAGGAAACAGTAATTACAAAAAAAAAAGTCTAACCCAAACTGAAATCTGCCTCCTTAACTAGCCCGACAGTTTTTTCTTTTTTCAACATAATTGCCACGGCTTAGTTTCTGAGATCATACTTTAACTTTAGTTCTGTCCAACTAAAATACGAGTGCAAGCAAGGGACATTTTGACTGTCTCTGTTGTTGTTGGAGAGAACAGAAATGTGCCTGAGATTTGCATGTAAAACTGACCAATTGGCCCAACGGAGGGAAGTTGTAAAGCCTCACCATCGCCAGGAAAAAAATTGAAATTCATTGACTGAATACTGAGGCCAAGCAAACAGTTCAAATGTAAAAAAAAAAATGTGTAAGTCCTTTTTAAATGTTCTTCCTGCTCCATATATTATCCTCAAATAATCTCAGTACTGTATCGTTTAAATATCCAACTGTGATCTATTGAAGCCCATAACTTTCATCATAAATGGAAAGTAAACATACTTCAATGCAGATTAAAGGTCTAACTTAATGCTATTACGGCAAAAGACATGTCCCCCTATTCAGATATTTTTTAACTACCGGCACACCGCCTCCAAACCCAACTTTTTACGACCTGCTTCATAAATGAAACCATTCTCCTCAAATGTGCCCGTGTCCTCTCCTGTGACCAATAATAGCCCTCAGTCTGATTGAGTGTGCCATACTGTAATTTGGATATTAGAGTGGGTTAGCTTCATATGTATTGGCAGACCCTCTGGTCTCTGTGCTCAACTCAACCGCAGGACTTAAGGATAATGTTTCCCACTACCACCATTAATATCAATGGCTTTAAATACTGCCGAGACTCAGACCAACAAGTAATATCGGGCCTACCTGGCACCTCGGTCTGTTGACATTAAATCGTATTTCTTATTCAATCTTGGATGCCGTCATTTTCAATGTTTCCTTGGTAACATTGACTGTTTGGTAACACACTGACTGGGACGGTCATTGAGTCAGAAGCAGAGTGACTTTATGGAGAAGGTATTTGTCTGAGCAGTCACAACCTTGAGGGCTGTTTTGAAAGGTGCGTGATCAAAACAATCACTTATTGTCAAATGCATCTCTGCATTGTACACACAACTCGGATTTAATAAAAAAATGTAGATCTGCAGTCCAGTGTTCACACAATTAAACATGTCAAAGGAAGATATGCATGCAGAAAATACAACTACAGATGTATAGTTGTTATATTTGTCCTGTAAAGGTTCATTGTCTTTTTCCAGGTATACATTGTAAAACACAAATGACTTTTCTTAAATTCTAATAAGATAGCTTTTTACTTTGTTGTCAAAACTCAACCCCTACAAAAGCAAAAGCAAAAGCCAATACTAATTTATCGTGACTAACCTGCAGCATTAGTCATACCATTTCCACATTCTATTAACACATTTTCCGAAAATCATTATTTATTTCCGTGTGTTGTATTCAGATAAATATTTAGTTTTGTAGGGATATGAAATGTGCATCACGCAAGTAGAGTAACAGAGAAAGAAAGGTAAGGTTCCTTCTGAGATTCCTGGCAGGATGGCACCCTGCAATCAGACAGCGTGTTTTCGGTTGCTGTATAAACAGTTCCTTTTCAGCTGTGTGACTCATTTGATGTGTACTGTGTAATTCAGGCTCGCTGTAAGTACACCTTGTTTCTAAACCGACACTGACCGTCTTTCATGACAGAGCCGGATGCATTATCTAATCATTGTCAACTCCCGAAATAAAATTACAAGGACGGTGGATGTGTTTTCCAAGTGTAATACCCAAATTAAATCAAATGTAAAAGCATCTCAATAGGCTACCTCTGCATGCACCTGCAAGACATGCTGAAGGTCATAGATAATAAACACTTGCATGTGTCACACATACCTTAAACCTGTGGATTGATTCATTGCATTAGATGATGGATTGATGGGATAAATTGATAGCTGGCTAGTGGAATGATTTATTGGAACAACAAGTAACCTCATTTTTGAAATGTTTCTGTTTTGTTAAGGCTTAATAAGGATTCACTGGCACGCCCAAAGCAATGGACCTCTGTGGTAATAGATGGTTAGGGTATGGACTTTTGACCTACTTGTGTGTTGATTTCTGACATTGATTTGTTTTTTGTCATCAGGCTAACGTATGCATGACTGACAAAGCCAATGGATGTTGAACACAACCGCTGTGTGCACAGATTCAATCTCCAACTGTTGGGCCACTCAACAACAGTCAAAACAAGGATAAAGGGCTTGTGGAGGCCCACCACCTCCTCAGATTTGTCTCGAGGCCCCCCCCCCCACACTTTGAGGGCTAAATGAATCCAGCGATTGTTAAGTTTCACCTGCTGCAATGTCACCCCAAAAAATACAAAGATTCTTTCCAACTCCTGTAGCTCGCTGAACTACTTAACCCACTATTACATCATTCCAACTGGATGTGCGCCAGACACAAATGGGCTGACTGCCAACTTACTTTCTGTCGCTCCGTCTTTCTTTCTTTTACTTTTTTTTTTTAACTGCACACAGAGGCAAACGTTTCTTTCACTTTCTCTTACCACTTTTATGTATTTCACCACCTGTTGGACACTGGGTTTGCCCCCCTGTTGTTGACAGTTTGTCAGTCCTCCTTGCAAGGTTGACAGGTTATCTTTTATTTATGCCAGCGCTCACCTCATGTGTGCCACTAGAGAGACAGATGGACGTGTGTAACACCAGATTCTCTGCTGAATAGTGAATTGTATGTCTCTCTAAGTAGGCCCCGCAGGAGAATGCACGCTGAAAGATGCCCTCCTCCTTATCAGTCAATGGACGTAAGTCTATCAGCGGCTTAGGCCTGGAGGAAGGGCTGTTTTTTAACTGTTATGAATAGGTGCTTTTCTTGCTTCCTTTTCCTCAAACTCTTTGCCCCGAGGCAGATACTGTAGATGTCTTAGCTTTAACTCCACAGAACTCTTAAAAGAGAACTGATACAAATAAACCTGTGGTGCTTGAAGCTCGTAAACTTTCCGGTTTCCTAGAAATGGGTATGTTCCATACTAAAGTTTTATTGTTTGTCAAACACAGTTTCTTTGGAAAATCTTAGTTTACACAACAATGTGCCACAGAATATTGTTGTGTTGTCAAGGTTGAGTGTGTTTTTGTTTTTGCATTATTCAAATACACGTTTTGTTTCCAAATCCCATTTTCGCTTCTAACTCTCCTTCGAAAACATTGAAAAAGTAAATGTTATTAAATATAAGTGAAATTAATGGTTGATTGTGTATTCTAAGTCTATTCATTAGCAAAAGTGTCTTTCAAAACTTCATTTACTTTACATTTTGACCCACAAATGACCCTATTTATATTGTGTCTACATAAATAGCTTTACACAGAATGTGCTTTGTACAGAATATATAATTGTAATCTGCAAAGTAACTGTTAAGATAAAAAAAAAGGTACTATGTATGCCTCTTTGGTATGATTTGAGTTCAATTACCACTTCAGCAAACCTTGAAATTGTACTTTAGTGTTTAATATTTGAGTTACGGTAAATTCAGAGAGGCCAGCAAGCGCCATGGAACAAACTACTGACGTGAGGTTTAACAAGGACTTTCTTTTATAATGAAATGTTATTATAAAGAAATATATCATTATGTTCTGAGCAAAGAGGAAAGCCCACAATTCAACTTGTTACCTTTTAACTTATCCATGATGATTTTCACCTAATACGTATTAAGACTTAATGACAGAGACAAACAACTTTTTTTCCTCCGTCTCCATCATTATTTGCCATTATCATGATCCCATGATGAATCTACATGATGATGAATGTACCTGTTGATGGAGGTTAAGTCTTTTCTCTGCTCTGTTTGCTCAGTGTTATGTCCAGGCATCAATCTGTCTACCATGGATTTATTAAGCATAAGCATTATCCCTTAATACTGTCTACTCTGCTGTCAGAAACTGCTAGTTAATCTCAACTATGCACATAAGGGCAAGGCAAATATTTTTCATTGTTGGTCAGGACTTTTTCTTCATATTTGTAAATCCTCTTAACTTGTAAGGAGGGACCTGGGATGATGCTTCCAGGTGAAAAAGAGTTGAAATCAAATCCATGGTTCTTTTTTGTTATGATTATTGCTCCTTAGCAACAACTCCTAAACACCTATTCGTCAGTTTTTACAGCATATAATAAATGAGTGACATGTATTGATCGGTTGGGATCTAATCCTGTGAAATGTAATGGAAGAAATGGCAGCAAAGTGACAGGGGAAAATAAAATTGAGCAGTGGAAAAAAACAGCATACCCATCTTGTAAAATAGAACCTTTAATTCACCTGGCGGGGGAAAGAGCAGAGCATGTCCAGTCCTGAGGATCAATGCCAGCGCAGTGATCTCACCTGTTTGATTGAGCACTCAGGGGTGAAAGCAGTTTATACTTCATGATAGCCTTGAGGCATCTCATCTAAAATCAAGACAGTTTGCTTGTAACTCTTTGATAATCTTCACAGGCATCTGATGAATATATATCAGTGAGTGGCGACTGTTAAATAAGGACATGCAATGAGAGAAAAATAAACCTGTTGAAGTTCTATTAATCTGAGATTTTGCATGTATTGTGAAGCAAATCTCTACATATTACGACAAGTAAGGCCTGGCTCTTTCTCCAGAGAGGATGATTTACAAACCGCTCACACCCAGCCTCGGCCGTGCCTTATGTGTTGACAGCCATGCCAACATGTCAAACTCAAACGGTGTTCTTTGTCAACCAGTTGTCTAATTGTTAACTAATTTATAGACCCAGAACGCCTCGCAGGCTGTTTGCAGGGTGTAGTGACGAGGGATTTTATGCATGGACTATATGACAGTTCACGTACAGCACGTATCTCCCAAACAAGGCATGATTGATGGAGATCACGTTACACCCAGACAGGTGTCTCCATCCCCATGAATCCTTACATTCATTTTGACGTTTCTCCATGGTTTATCATGCTTAAAGAATTTGTCCCAGGTCGTCAGACACATGTCTTCTTATGTAGAAACATGGGGGGGCATACCTGGAGGTAAAAACATGTGGACCACCAAGCACCACAGGATTAACTGCTTCACAGTTATTAGTGAGGTGTCTTCTTGTGCCACGAGAAGCTGTAATTCTCCGACTACTTTTTGCGCTTCATTTTTTATGTTTTGAGCAAAACTACTTCATGCCTTTGGATGATTAAAGCCAATACAGCATGCCATGTTTAAAAAGGTTCTTTAAAAGTCATGTTATGTTGCATTCTTGCCCTTTCAGTGGCTAGAGGATGCATGCAGGCCTCTGTTATTTGTGGGAAGGCACACGTAATAAGATAAGAACACATTAAAATCACTTTACACGGAACAAAAGGTGTTAAATCTGAAGTGTTTTATACATGAATAACTGGGATTTTTACCTCAGGCAAAAGGAAAGTTAAAAGACGTATCTAGAAAGAAAGAAAAAACAGGCAATTAAAAAACAATAACTATCAGATTCTGACCGATCCATTAGTTTAAAAAAAAAAGAAGGTTTTTCTCATACAATATTACAAAGAAGACTTCCACATTTCCACAAACTGGATCCATTTATTTAGAACTAATACTAATAGGGTAATTTGAATATTTCAGTACATTTTCAAATGAGTAAACTTAGTAAATTGTTCATAATTGTATCCTTTATCATGTTTTTGTGGACAGTGACGAGTAAAATGTGATTTGAAACATACAAAAACAAAGACACACTAAATCTGCTGTGCTCAGTTGAGCTATTGCATCTGCAGACGTCACTGTAAGGGCCTTGAGAATCCAAACGAGCAGCGGAGGAGGGAGAGTTCCAGTTGAAGGATACACCTGGGCCTTTAGGAAAGACTTGTCAACGATTCACTAGTAGAGCCATGAGATCTCCCGGGACGCTCTCTCTCTCTGCTGAACGGCTTTATTAGTGCCTCTGCAGTCATTCCGGCTTCTCTTAAATGGAGCAACACTTAGAAGTGCGATGAAGTAACGCGGGGCCCATTAGCTCACTCCGCAGCACGGCACCGCGCCGCTGGTGCCGAGTGATGCTGCCAGCAGCTGGGCTGACAACATCCAGCCCGCATGAGGCTCGGAGCTATAAGGTGACCAAGAAAAGCAACCGCTCACTTTCTATGCATGCGCTTTAACCTAAACAGGAAAATGAAACATCTGGCTTTTAGGAATAAGTTAAAGTGTCGATATCTGGGCCTTGTGTTTAAAGCCTGCAGCATGCCAGCATTGATGACATCTATTTCGACTCTGCCTATAAATAGCATGTGGTGTTTGCGTGGATATTTTCATGACTGGATTCAAGCTTTCCTTTGAAATCCGAGACTTTACTTCCTTGAACTTTTATCTGCTACTCCACTTGACTTGTTTGTCAGACACTGCCAAAGATTTCAGGGGCGTCAGGGTCAGTGTACTTTGTGAAACGGATTCATAAAAGTAAACTGCTCGAGGAGAACTAGTGAAAAGGAGGTGTGTGTGCGGTCATTAATGTATGCCTGTCAGAGGGAGATGATCCAGAGGTGCTGAAAAACAGGTCACTAAGCCTGGCTGAGGCCTTCGTCGTCTTTTTGTGCACAATCTACAGCTTAACATGTCAAGAAGAGAAACACATTATGAGATGCTGCTGTCCCTGTGGGTATGAATTAAGCATGTGACAGGGGTGTGTGCAAAGTGTGTTTAAGTGTGCCCTGTTCCTTTGAGGAATGTCCCCAGTCTGCCCGGTCGAGCGAACAGCATCGAAACCGGAGAGCAAGTATCACTTCAGCTCCAGCGTTGAAAACTGACAAGGCCACGGTTTTAAGAGCAGATACCTACATCTCGCATTTGTACTCTTCCCTTTTTAACTTGTCTGTCATCCTCCGGAGCAATTTAGGTGGAAAGAAAATTGCAGGCTGCGAGCCGAGAGTTGACGCATCGCGCAGAGTTCATGTGCGCTGCTGCGTGGCTGTAATTTGAAAAGCATATCCTCCGCTTCGAGAGGTCAAACGAAACGGTTAACCCCCCCACGTGCCGAAAGTGAAACGCTTCTTGTTTTTAACAAGTTTGAGCAGGGTGACAGAGCAGTGATTAAAATGCACGGTTACAACATGATCATTTAAAGTAAAGATTAGCAGAGGAGAGCTGCAAGAGATGCTGATTATAGGTGATAGGGGACATTCATTTATTAGTTTATACCCAGAAATATGTTCTAAATAGAAGGAAAAAGCATTTTTGCAAGTAATTAGGAAATTAATGAAAGGCAATTTAAGATTAAAATAACTTATCTGCCATTTCTGCCCTGTTTCAGAACAAATGTGACAGATGGATGGATAACAAGAAAGAGAGGAGGGAGAGCGATGAGGCAAAGGTAAACGATTAGTCGCTGGTATTTCACGCGGGATGATACTTGGCTTGGCCTCTCTTGTGAAACTGGCTCTCTGTGCTTCAGTGACTGGGCCCTTGTCCCTTCAGGCTGATTTACACCCAACCACATCTTGTCTGTGCTCTGTTTGTTTGCCTGTTCCTTAGCAACCGCAGCTTGTTTTCTTAATGTACTGTTACCTGTCCTGTTTGTCTTCTGAAAAAACAAGTAACCTCATCTTATTTATTGCACAATAGCATTGTTGTAGCCTTATTTGGGGACAGTTCGACACGGTACACTCTTCCCGAAAGAGGAACAAGCATCTGTCTGTCTTCAGTCAAAGCAACACTTGCAGACAGTTTAACACACCGAGCCTGAGTACTGTACACATATTACAAATGCTTGTGTTACGGGCAGCGGTTTTGGGTAATTGCAGTATTTCTCAGTTAACAAATGGCTTGTAATTTGGTATTTTTATAACAGTGAAGTAACTCACTCGTGTCCTTTTATGAAAACAGAGTGAAAAGTGCAGCGCTGCTCTGACTGACAAGCTGTTGGGTTCGCTGATTCCACCGCAATGCTTTAATGCTAAACCATTACATGCTTGCTCAATCAATCTTGGCATGACTAAAGGCTGTCCTTGTCCGTGTAAATACATCTGCGGGGATTTTGCAAGAGTTAGGTGCGGTCATTGTTGGGTTGAGTAACCTGCATTGTGGACATGGGAAGGTAATGGGGTGTGCGTTTGGCCCTTTTCATCCTTTAATGCTGTTATTGTATTTTAGAATGTACCTTAATCTATCATTCCTGTAATGTTCTGTCTCTGCACGATTCACGATTATGTGAGTCCACTGGGTTGTGTTTGGTTTTACACAGAATTATGTCAACTGCATAAAAATGTTCCAACTGTGTCATAATTTGTTATAAAATCGAGGTAATTCAAGCAAACTTCTCGTGTTTTATTTCCTCAAGATGCACACATAAATAGGGCTTTGCATGTTCCACCTGCGAGTGGGCAGCGCTTTTAAGAGCGGTTGTTAATTGTGAACGCTCTCTCCCGCCTCCCTTCCATTACCACAGCGTTAGCAGTCATTTGCACAGTTACCCATGTAAATAACTCCCGTTTTTTTATTAACTATCTTGACACCGTTTTCTTTTAAAATTGCCTATTTTTTTTACGGTCTGCTTTTTAAAGATAATTGCATTTTAGTGAATTACTGCACACACGGCTGGTTGTAAAGGACTTTGCAGGGACAATAAAGAACCTCCTGGGCCATACACACGTTCACAGAGACATCTTCTGCCAGGGTATGAAGTCATGTTGTAAAACTCAAAACACATTTCACATATGGGGCTTTAAAGTGAAATTGCTCCTTAGGTGAACAAATTAGAAAGGTTAGGAAAACAGAGTTTAATCTTATAAATTCTCTTTAATGTTGTGTTATATATAAATATCCCAAATTGGGCCTGGACTGTCCCCTTCCAGGCGGCTGTGGAGCAACAGGTGCAGCCCACTGTCTCCTCTGATGGATATAATAGCTGCTCTCTGGCTGGGATTCTCAGAAGCAGCGTAATCCAGCTCTAATCTCCCTGTAATTCAGGGAGGATTGGGTTCTTCAGATGAGCAAGTGGAAACCTTTGTTGGTGTGTGAGAGCTGAATACGTCTATATTGACCCCACATGAAAACCAGGCACAGGGTTTGTTTTTTTCATCCATGCCTTTCTTTTTTTTAATCTGTTTTAGTCTACAAGCAAAGCCGTATTCAGGGCTTTGGTTGTAAAAAACAACTGCTGTTTGTAGTGTTGCTACTGTCAGACGCCCTGTTGCACTCACTAACAAGCCGTTATGTTTTAAATCTATCTTTTGGCTGTACTGTATCACAAATGGGTTGTTCACATTGTTCGCCAATACAAATTATGGTAATAGTCTGAAAAAAGGCAGGTTTTCGAATTGTACGATTAAGTGTGTGAGTCGTGTGTATATTAACAGCACTATAAAACTAAAATATTATTATCTACAAACCATGAACTGTTTTGGAATTGCTTTAGTTTGGTTTAATATTCTTAATACATTGTTTTAAAAATAAAATGTCTCCTTTTTAGAGGAAAAGCGTTTAATTAATTAATTCCCTAGTGTAGTGTCTTTTAAGCTCTAATAGTTTATTTGTTTATTTAAATTACTACTTTCAAATACGAGATTTAACACTTAAATATGTCATGGCGTGGTTTTACTTTCGAAATTCATAAGTGTTTGGTTTTAAATACACTTAAAAAAAATATGGCTACTAGTTGTGGGATTTCTACCGAGAGTTAATCCACTTTAATGTCCCAAGTATAGAATATAGCGTTGGTAGTCAGTATCACAAAAGTCGTCATGGGCCAGATAATAAGCAAACCTCTCAACTTCAACTGAAAATTCCCCCATTTGTCTACAAAACAATATTTGTAATGTCTCCTGACAGCACTGATCAACTTATTTCCATGTACAGTCATTTTTCCAGATATCCCTTTTCCTTGCGGTGTAATGGATTTACTTTGTAGGTGTTTCTGATGTTGAATTTATTAATTTCCCAGACTGTAATGTCAATCTCAACTGCAATAAATTAGTTGGGTTTTGTATCTATCTCCCCCAAAACACTTACAAAAATGATTTCCTGGAGTTTCCTACCATGGAATAAAATGCTTTATGGATGAAAATGTTAACCCAGAAATGTCACAGTTGCAATAACTGTGTCTTGCATTTCATTGATCTCCAGAGATCCAATAAAACATAATACATCATAGGAAAAAAATGCTGGTGGGGATGAGAATTTGAGTCATTCGTATTAATAGTTAAGATGAAGTTACTTTCAATGTTTAACAATATATATTAGTTCTTTGTATCCTATAACTGCAAAGTGTGTTGGTTTTGCATTAAAATGTATCACCCAGTGCAACAGCAGATTGTTCTGGGTGAACGTATTGCTATATTTAGGTATGAAGGAAAGGGTTAGATATAAACTTAGATATTTCATTTTTCATGTAATCGTTTATTTGGCAGGGACAATGCACAGTAATGAACACTTAAAGGTCCCATGTCATGGCCATTTCTACTGATCATAATTCTATTGTTGAGGTCTACTAGAATAGATTAGCAATGTTCCAAACTCACATTGGTTTCTCATACAGCATGTCTGTATAGTATGTGTATTCACTCTCTGTCCTAAACGGCTTGTTGGAGCTCCTGCCCCCCCACCCTCCCTGTGAGCCCACTGTGCTCTGATTGGTCAGCTCGCCCACTCTGTTCTGATGAGTCCACCACCGTTACAGCGGAACATCAGTGTTTATGTGTTACAATGGCGTTTGTTAGCAACCAGAAAATGACACCAGTAATGACAAACAGATGAGAATGCTGCGTGGGTTCTGGGTGCCGTGTTGGCGGGACGTTGCACGGCTCGCTGCTGCGAGGAGCGGACAGTGTGAGCTGGGTTCATTTCCTGCTTGCTGCGTGGGGTCTGCGAGACAGCAAGACATCGCGAATGGACGCGGGAAGCGGGAAGCGGGGGGGTGCTGAGGGGGCTGCAGCACCCCCATCTGCGAGGCTCCACCCATTCATCATCATAATTATTCTATATATAATGTACACAGTGCCCGCCAACCGGAGGAGAACGCTGGCATTTCTCCTCCTACTTGAAAGACTACGGAGGGATAGGGTCTGCAAAATAAGTTTATTTTGGGGATTCACTGGATGCTCTGACCGGTCCACTTCCTGCCCGGCGCTATGCAACGCCTCGCGTCGCGTCGAAAATAGACTTGCATCCTATTTTTAGCAGAGCCGAGACGCTTCTGGGACGCTTCTAGCCGTAACGCGGCGCGTCTGGTGGAATAGCACCCATTGACTAGAGTGGCCGCGATCGTTGTGAACACCACGGCGCAGCCGTAACACGGCGCAGATGGTCCCGGTGGAATCTAGGGGTAAGTGTGCCACAGTTTTGCCGCGAGAGAGTGTTTGTGTGTGAGGAGCTCTGCGGATTGGTCCATTTGAACCTGGGCATGGTTACGTCACCATACTCAGGAAGAAAACAATGGAAAAAGAGAAATCTCCATCGAGGCGTTCTGGGGCAGCATAGACAGGTATTTTCTGTGTTAGAGTTTTACTCGCTACAGGGTGTACTTTGAGGGTTTGTCACTCTGCAGACCGTTTACATGCAGAGAAACCTTCATAACACACAAGGGGACGGGTAATAACCGGAAAAGCATGACATGGGACCTTTAAAACATTCAAATGTATCAAGCGTAACAGTGCCAGATTTAGCTTTGAGCTCATTTCCATCGGCAGTCCCTCACATAAAACATTTAAGAAAATTACATTTTACAAACATAGCAAAAACAAAATGCATGATATGCAAAAAGTGCAAAAGAGCAAGAGCAGCATGCACAAGTATTTATGACATGGTAATGGTAATACAATATAGCAACAACGACATGTAAAGTGCAAGAGAAGATACAAGAACTACCAGCTACTTCAACTGAATCTGCATGATATCAATTATATTAATAATTTATCATCAAAATAATTATTTTTGGCTGATTTAGCTTTACAGTTTTCCACTCGCTTTGTGTATGATTTTTTGTAAAGTATTCCAGACTTTGGAAAATGCGTTGTTTTTTTAACTTTTTTTGCAACAACTTTGACAAGGTCATAATTTTGAACTTCCTTGTCGTCAAAAAAGAGACAAATAAATACTCATCCAAGTGTTTGACTTCCTGAGTGTGTGTCAATAAATAGTTACAAATGAGTGGTGACTGAACAGGATGCTTTCTGCTGACATGTGTCACAGTGTCATCAGTTCAACTCTCTGGGAGCTCTAAGCTCACCCAGCAGGTTGCTGTCAACACCGACCCAACTGGCGCAAACAAACACACACATACAGCAAAATGCACACACCTATGCATACACACATACACACAGATCAGCAAGGATTACTGTCAGGGAGGTTAGTACATCATGACTGACTGAGCAATCCACCTACATGTGCCAACAATTTCCTTTCACCTGGGGACAAAGGAGAGGGGAGGAGGAAGATGATGGGGAAGATACCAATTGTTTATTTATATGGTACATCTTTTCCGAGGGAGATAGCAAATGAAAAAAAGATTTTATTTCCTTCTGTAATGTACTGTAGAGATGATAGATTTATTGTCCCAATAAAAAAGAACAAGGATCCTTATCTAATAGCTATTGAGAAACTGAAGACCTTATGAGATGGAAATCTACAATGATGCAGCTCGTTGTTTCCATTGTCTTGATGTGGGAGGTCTCCAAACTCACTTTGAGGTTTTAATCCAATTAAGAAAACAATAATTTATGTGTGCACATGTGCCAGAGGAGTCTGTGAGACCTTTGTCCTCAGTAACTCTAATGCCTAATGCGTAGCGGCCTTTAGATCCTCACTGATTGAACTGCTGGAAAAAACACTTAACAGACTCAACAGAGTACTTTTATTTAATCTGTGAATCAACAGCACTTGAGAGTAAAAAAGATACAAATGCAAATAGAACTGCGTGCAGGACTGTGTAAGCAAAACAAATCCTAAATGACTCGATGGAGTTCAGACGTATTAAGATCTGGATACTGTGAAGACATTTTGCTCATTGAGCGGAAAGAACTCAGTGTCATGGATGACAGTTAATGGAAAACACACAAGTATCAGGTGTTGTGTTGCTGTCTTGGCTGCTGTTCTGTTTGGGTAACCCTGAACACGGACAAAAACATGCAATGAGGTGTCCACAAAGCCATAACACCCCTCGTGAGTAATGCATGAATGACTATTTACATTCTGGAGGTGTGATTGTGCATGCTTGTTTGTGTATAAGCGTGTAAAACAGTCAGCATGTTTGCAGTGCATGCTTCACATCCTCATGTATACTGAATGCATGCATGTGTTTGTGAGTGCACCCGGTGTCCTCCAGGCTAATGCTAACATGCACAGCGCCCTGCCCTGGTATTAAAGCGGAGTAAATCATTTATGTCTCACAGATTGTGTCAGTCAACACGGAACACTGTCTTCCTTTGTGCTTGGCCGAGCTAACAGATACTACCAGATGTGTTTTGAGCCTGTGTAGATGGCAACCATTAGTTTTTTATCCCTGAACAATAGTCTCCATTGTGTCTTGTTGTCTGACTCACCCTGAAAAGACTACCAGCTAAATTGATTGATGGCTATTGACAGCATTTCATTCAACCTTTCCTTCAGCATATTTTTAATTTCAACTGAAAATTCACGTCACCTCCGGGTTTCCAAAGTAAAATTGAGATTTTTCGGCCGTATTTCATTTGAAACTGTGACGTGAGTGGATCTGTGATTGCACAATTAAACCCAGTCATGCACAACTACACGTATAAGATATTCATCAGTGACTTAGGGAAGGAAGAAGCCTTCCTCAAGTCGCCTCATGTCTGTAAACTCTATTTACATGTCAATTAAAACTAATTAATGAAATCTTATTCAACCTATAAAACCTGAACTAAAATCACTGCAACCAAATCAGCTCAACATAGTAAATAACAGTTATTTATGGCTGTATTAATATTGTGAAGTCAGCATTAGTGGATTCCCCTAATGTATTTTAAGTGTCTGGGCATTCAAAACAGAAATGTGCAGCAGTGCTTGATCTTATATTTTACCACAGAACAGACGGGGATGAGTGGCTGTGATCTCCAGAATCCTCAGTGCTGACAGCTCCAGAGTGATTTAACAGCAGGGAGTGGAGAGAGAAGGGAATCAAATACCAGGGTCGGTCAGGAAGAAAGTGGAGCTGAAATGTAGGAAAAGAAAGAGAAGCTGTAAGGTTGAAAAAAACTAAAAGACAAAGGTCCATTTGTGCTATCTTCAATATCATATCCAAGCTGCAAAAAGACCACATCTGATATTCTGATGTGTTCATTTAGCCTCAACAAAGGAAATACTTTTCATTTCAAAGCAGGGATCCCATCCTTCAACAGTTGTAAAAGCATTTTCTTTCCTGAAATCCGACCCTCTCAATGTTGAGGAAGGGTCACAGCCCCGTTAGGATAACTTGGTCTGACACGCTGACCTTTGACCCCGGCACCCCGCTGCTCCGACTGCTGGATGACGAGTAAATCTAAGAAAACACTGTCCTCTACACCTTTCTGTTGTTTTTCTATATCATTCCCCGACGCACCGTGAAATCAGTTTGCCCCGCAGCCGAGAGTCGCAAAGGCCTCTCGATGAATCTGTGTGTGTGTGTGTGTGTGTGTGGTCATGTAGTTGTGAATTACGTTTGAAGGCCCACAAGGGTCATTGGTCTCTTCCGTCCTCTTTCTTCCCTGTCCGACATCCCAGAATGCCACAGCACATGAGAAGACTGAGGATTAGAGAAAGTGTCCTCTCGGATAACTCGTCCATCTGTCCCCGGGATCGAGTTATAAGGAGTTGTGATATTGGGCCGATTCATTTCAATCAACAGCAGATCCAATTCAAATAAGCCCCTCAACTGTGAGGAAAATCCCCCCCCAGAGGCTCTGTTACCGTGTTCCTTTGGCGGAGGAGAAATAGCACAGTGACATTTTTTTCTGTCTCTTTCATTCGTCGATGAACAAGCTTGGCTGTTCCTTTGCGTCATCAATCCCAAACCTAATCGAGGGGCCATTTTCTTCTTCTTCTCTTCTTCCCTTTCTTTTCGCCTCCAGTTTGGTCGCTAATCAGGAAGCACCCAGTCCCTATTTATCATGGAAATTGAATCATTACCACCCACACCACAGGAAAGAAAAACATCATCATTGCCTAATGCATTTTGGGACTGCATTTATAGTGATTGCCATTATGCATTTTAACAGATGCTTAATGATAATGCTTTGATCTTCTTCAAACGAGTGTGCTTGTGATGTGACCTTTATAGGTTTCCATGTTAGAGCTATCCCGCAGAGAAAATGATATTTCTATATGACTGATTATTTCCTCCCGTATATATATATATATATACACAGTGTCATAATCCTCCCTTCTCCATTCATGTTTTTCCTTTTTGTATGTTGCTATACTTCCCTTTGTGTCTTGTTTCAGATCCTTCCTGTGTGTGATTGTTTTCACCTGTCCTTCATTAGCCCTGCTGTCACCTGTCTCTCATTATCGCCCTCCTTGCATTGTGTAATTAATCTGAGTGTTCCCTTTATCTGTTGCCATTGCATCCTATCTGTTTCAGTGAGCATTCAATATAGAGTTGAATCCAAGTCACCAGAAAAGGTGTTGCTATTTCACATCTCTGCAAAACCATAGAAGAAGGAAATGTCAGCATTTAAAAAACATTTCATATCAGCATTGTGTCATGCTTGTAGAAGTGCAACAGAGCACATGATTAATGTTGTTTAACAATTGGTTATGTTTAGGCACCAACAATGGTGAATGAGGATTATGTTTTGGGTTTGAAGGGTTAGGGTTAGGGTTAGGGTTAGGGTTAGGGTTAGGGTTAGGGTTAGGTTAGGGGAGTGTGCAGGGCTCCGGAGGAGTCCTGCGTGGTGTACTGGCTCTCGGTAAATAGGTGTTTATAAAAACATTAAAAACCTCCGTAGACATAAACCTTATAAAAACCCTTTAAAAGAATTATAAAAGCTCTGTGAGGACAAGATCGTTTCAGAAGAGTGGTTAAAAAGTGCAGAACGGGGCGGGATCACAGAACGGCGGCAGGGTATGTTAAAAAGCAGATCTCCTCCCCCACCATTTGAAGGGTTAGGGTTAGGGTTAGGGTTAGGGTTAGTTAAGTTATTCAGTGGCATCAGGTGACATGGATCGCATTACATAATGTTGGCAAACTCTTTCGTTTCACATGGCACAGGAACAGCAGCGTCATGGGTGAAAGCCCTCAGCTTGTTTGATGTTTAGTATGATCTTATCTTGAAATTCATCAAGGCCTAGAAATGCGAATGTGACTCAAATGTTTTGGCATTTATGTGAAATAGAGCTTTAGGCTGATATCAACTATAAACTCTATTGACCCAACATTACCATCAAGTTAATACACTACTCACTACAGCTGACTTTTGGCTAAAGCGTGTTGTTCTGGTACAGCACCATGGGGCACTACATGTCATTATAAAGAAGATAGATGCTACAGCGGCATGTCTCAGGAATATGTCAGCATCTTTACAATTGGATGATCTATGTGAAAGATGAGGAAATGGAGATGATTGATTATGTCCATCGTATGACAAAAGGGTTGGACTCGATGACAGAAGCCTTTTGTTGCTAAAGTGCAGCACTACATGTTCTTCCAATATCATAAAAGTCTAATTGCAGGTTTCAAGAATGTTGGCAAGCTCATCATCCTGCCAATTAAGTGACTGTTGTTGACCAAGTTTAAAAGCGTTTATGAATGATGATTCACTGACTGGAGGCAAAGTGAAGTAGGGCATCTTCAGAAATCGTAAACTCCTCTGAAAACAGGCTACAAAATACTAAATATTTCACACATCTCACAGAAGCAAACTCTATATTAACTCTTCTTAAATGGTGTTTTCATAATCATAACATAAGTTACTATTTTCAGATGCCAACTATATGCAGATGAGCTAATTCAAACACAATTGTATCCATTGTATATTCTTATTGCATAGAATACTGTAAATATACATGTATATGTCCACAAGTGCAATGAGGAAACTGTTTGTATTATTCCCAATATGCAACAGTTTCAGACTCAATTACTTCCTCTTAGTCTCTCTCTGAAATTCCCCTCCATTGTTGCACACACAGAGGAGCAATCTGATTCGTGTTTATAGTGTTGATGCTTTGCTTACTGATTGGTTACAGGGACTTTTTACATTCTGGGTACTGTTGATTGACGATTTTAAATGCATCAAATCATTTATTTTCCAAACAACACACATGCTTTCAGTTTGGAGTGATGTGTCTTGATTAGATGACCTTGGTTAATCGTTTGAAACAAAATTATTTTTTTGAATTTCTAATGAAGTGTAAAGCAGAAAATGTGTTCATAGTTGATTATACTGGTCCGTTGATAAGTATAAGACTTAGTTGTTTTAATTATCGTGCCACAAGTACCAGGACTTTGTTTCTTGAAAGAAAGCTGTAAGCCTGCAGAAATTAAATGAACATGAAGTGCTTGAAATCACAAGTTAATACTACACTGCTGAGCTGAAAGAATAAAGAGCGTTAATGCAAAGCGAGATCAGAACAAATCAAATGATAACAGTATTGCCTCAGGATGTGTTATGAATTGTCAAAGAATGTATTTCTTTCACTGGCCTTTCCTTTTGACACCTGCTGATACTGTGATAAAGTGCGTCTGTCTTGTTGTCAGTTAACACACACACACACACACACACACACACACACACACACACACACACACACACACACACACACCATGCCCTCATGTTTCATCACCTTTAAGTGCTTATGAAATGAAATATATTCGCTGATGGCTCTGAGCCTTTTCCTTTTGCTTCACCAGCCAGCAATGTTGTTTGTGCAGTCAGTCCTCGGGGCAAAGAGAGCTCACCTTGTCAGGGCCGAGGACGAAGATACACCCCCCCCCCCCCCCCCCCCCCCCCCCCCCCGCTGCAAACCCCTCCTCATTTTCCTCCTTTCTTTTTTCTACTCCTCCACCATCTCTTATAATTTGAGTGTGTGTTTGTGAATGACTAAGTGTGTATGTGTTTCGGCCTGTGCATACACCCTGAGTGCATGGCACGGCGCCAGATGCAGGCAGATAACATCTTGACGGAAATATTACAGTACCGCATACTCAATTCAAATTACTGAAATGTTTATAGCAACCAGCGCCACAACAGGTGGAGAGGGATGAACCTTTGGCAGGCTGGCGGACTTGCTTTTCATGGAGCTGTGGTTTCTGATGCCTTATGACAGCAAGTCGAGAGGAACTGACTCACTTGAGCATGTCCCACATAAAGGAGGTTTTGTCTGCAGCAGCGAAAGGACTCAAAGTGCAGCGCAAACCTGCTGAATGCATGCTCTTATATTACCCGAGTGTAATTTGCAAAACAACGGCCATTATGAGTTCATCTACTATATATTTTGTGGTACTGGCTTGCATTTAACTTTAAAACTACACCCTGTAAAACTAATTGGAGGTTCAAATTATTATTATTGCATTTCCTTCTCACTTGCCTCTTGTCAGGCAAACTGAATTGCCCTTTGAATTACTTTTATTATGGGACTAGCTGTGAGTAATTTCACTGAAGTTGCCCACAAAAACGAATAATGTCAACCTCCGTCTGTGCGATGTGTAATTCACACTTGTAATTTATGACAATCATAAGTAATATGTGGTATATTTTTCTTTGGATAAGCTTCACATGAGTCACACATGCATCTGCCTCACGTGTAGCAGCTTGTACGTGACTTGGCTACGAGCACAGCTGTTTCAGCACATCTCATTCTCATGACAGCAGCATAATTATCTTGATTGAAAAACGGCTAATAACTATATTTAAGATGTTAAGATACTTTTAAAAGAATACTGTGTGCATTTCATTCATAAAAAACACATATTGGGATCAGTAGGAGCTTTTGCGAAGCAGGCCAGTTCTCCGGGCTCCACCCCCTCCATCGGTTGAATCCACCCTGGAGCTGACGGCTGACCCCTGGCTGCTCCCTGACATCAGCCAGAGCGCAGAGCCCCTTCACAGGATCCCTGACATGCACTGCTGTCAAAGCAGTTGACAGAGGAGAGGCTAAACATGTTGAGAAAATAGAAGCTCCTCGCAGCGTGCCAATCATCAAAAACCACTCACTGTTTATTTTTCTCCTTTTTTTTTTTTTCCCAAGTGGAAATATTTGAAGAGGGCACCGATCGCTCACCTGAGCTCATTACCTGCCTGCTGGTCCAACACAACACTATTTAAGTGACATTAAGTCCTCTTCTATACACACTGCCTCTCACACACACACACACACACACACACACACATACACACACACACACACACGTGCGCGCTTGTCTTTGTATGTCCACTCGTGGAGAAAAATGAAAGTCGACTGTCAGCACAGGAATGAGGCCTGGCATGGATTTGTGTCAAAAAAGAAGTCTCTTTCAAAGAAATGTTGACAAGGAGGAAGTTTTCTTTGCTCTCTCAAAGAAGAGAAGACATGAGTTGGTAACATGTGTCTGGATGTGAATACAGAACTAAGAAAATCTCTTAGGGAAGGCAGAGAGAAGAGAATACCAACACACACACACACACACACACACACACACACACACACACACACACACAC
>CALSBZ010004116.1:1228613-1261226 GCA_943591055.1 Gobionotothen gibberifrons
CACACACACACACACACACACACACACACACACACACACACACACACCAATGCTTACTGGTTGATGTATGGGCTTGAGAGCCTGGAGGTGGGAGGCAGTGTCTTCTTCTCCCAGACATGTTGACCAGAGCATGAGCTACCGACAGACGGCAGAGAGGCGGGCAGCACTGTAATTAACGCACTAAATACATTAGGCTAAAAGACCCCCCAGTACATCAACAGGGGCATGCTTAGCACACAACATTGTGTTATTACATGTCTGCTCTTAGGTAATACATTTTTGAAAATGGCTACAGTAAAGCAATCGCGACTGTGGCTGCGAGGGAGTGCGGTCGTCTTTCAACCAGAAGGTTGTGGGTTCGATCCCAGCCCATGCAGCCAACATGTCGATGTATCCTTGGGCAAGATACTTAACCCTGAGTTGCTCCCGATGGCATGGCCAACGGTGTGTGAATGTTAGGTCCTAGAGCAAGTGGTACTGCTCTGTGTGAATGGGTGTGAATGGGTGAACGACATGTAGTATGTAAAGCGCTTTGAGTCTTAAAGACTGGATAAAGCGCTATATAAGTACAGTCCATTTACCATTTACTTCCATTAATAACTAACCCTTCACCTGCATTTACTTTCAAATCTGTGGTAGTGACCTCTAGTGGGCAATGGATGATGTTGGATGTTTACATGTAGGTCGTTTTTATTTAGGAAATCTTGGGATATAGATTTCCCAATGAAACCCTAACCCTAACTGTCTGTATTTTAAGGCCTTTTTCCTAACTTGTTCTACGTCAATTAAAGAATCTGATTCCCTTACATGTAAAGAATATCAATTTGCTTTTCTTAGTTGATGATGCAAATAAGAAAACCTTCTGCAAGTAAAGCAGAACTGCCAAGGGCGTCCAGAAACATGTCTTCAGAATCATGTCAAAACAGTGAGTTCTGACATGAATTTCTAAAAGATGCTAACAATCCTGTCAACGATCTATCAAGGTGAGAGGGATACGCCTATTTAAGTCTATAGTCATGTTCTTACAGAAAACAGCTCTGTATGAAAATATGCCGCCCCCTGATTCATTTGAATGGGATCACTCAATTAGTCAATGTGAAGGGTCGAGCAAAAAAAAACAAGCAGGGCTGTTAGCCATAAAAAGCTGAACCTGGCCCAATGTTTGCTGTAACACTGCAGCGTCATCCATTAATGTACTGCAGAGGCCAATCAAGTGAGTGCCAGCAGTCATTTATGATCATCGTATTTCTACTATTTATCTTGGGATGGATGGATTTCCCTCTTGCCAAGGGCTTTGCAGAGTTGTAAAATGATATCACATTTGAAGAAAAAACGTTCTGCAGTGTTTTTGGTGTCTCTTTAGCTTTCAACCTCTCTGATCTGTTACTCAAACCAGCCTTTGTATTTCATTACCTGCAACCACCTATACCACGTACCGGTACAAGGTGAAATAACTAAGTTTGATCATGTTTTTTAGTTTTGTTGTTCACAGACGACACTTTACAGAACACAATCTTGAACTCAAAGTCTTGTCCAGTTTTCATTATTCAACAGTAGCAGAAAACTAAATCAGACTGAATCAAGTAATGTGTAGGATACCAGATGTGGATTGAACTGCTGGAAAACAGTTTGTTATTCACAAGGGTTTCAATTTGATGACAACATCCATATGCAATGTATGCAACCATCAACAGCTTGCACTTTCAGACGGTCGATTAAAAGCCATTTGGCATTCCTCTGCATTTTGCGTCCATTCTATTTTCAATTCATAAAAATGAATCTGAACACAAGCAATGTTGCTAATAGGAGTTTGAAACTAGAGTCTTAAAAGAGTGATATTACGAAGGCTAATGTAAATATGATTTGTATTTGTTACTAACATTCCACCAGAAGGATTTATTTACTTAAATCTTGCTCAACAGATTCATCGAAGCAGCCACGTGTCTCACACATGCTCCTTTGAGAGGAGGTGATCCTCCTGCTATTTCCTATGATTACTGCTCTCTTCAACTGCTAATGCAAGACAATGGTGAGCATTGTGCACGTCGTAGAAAGCATCCGCCTTTATTGACTTTGGTAAGCCCTGCTGCTGCTCCTGCACTCCACATTTAGAGATAACTTCCTCTGTCATGACACAAATGAGGGTGACACACCGTGAGCTACACCCACTCCTCCCCTCACATCAGCCCCCTGCTAACTACCTGAGTGAACGCTAAGCTGACAGTTGAAGGTGTGCAATGGATGTCTTAGTGGTAGGAGGGAGTGTGGGGGGGTCGCTAGGCTTGACAGCACTCCACTCCTATGACCTGCGCCTGAACCAGGACCTGTGAGAAAAAAACTGGTTCTCCAATTAGGCCGCCAGTGTCTCACCTCGCCACACAACAATTAGCCTGCAGCTCAGCGGCCTGTGGAGACATGCAAAGTGCGGTTTATCACAGACCTGCCTGCCAGAGCCTGTGTGTCCACAAAGGGTATTTAATAAGAACATCTTTGTCCTCATTCCCTGCAATTAAGGCCGATACACTTACCCTGCTCCAGTGGCTTTTAAAACAAATTATTATTATATTTAATTAACCAGGTGGCGAAGAGGTGAGTCACGGCTCATTCTGCAAAAGCAAAGGGCAAGGCCAGTTCTGAACAATCAAAGTTGAATGTATTCCAATAAATAGCTACTGTATGTCAACAGTTGTTAACATAAATTATCAAAGGCGGAATACAAGTTCCTTTAAACTGGCAGTTGAATGTTCTTCAATGTAGTAAAAACAAACAGGACAATACAAGGGTTATGACTAATATTACAAAATGAAAGCTACGCATTGTTTATAGGAATCCATGCACACACCTTTCACGTTATGCCTATGCTTCTAATGTTTTTATTAGTCATTCAATAAAATATAAAGGTCCCTTGCGTAATATTAAACTGCTATGGTCATTGTGGATTGTTCTAGACAAGTTCACTAAATCAAAACCAATCACATTCAAACTGTATGTGTTTGCATTTGTTGTAATCACACTCAACAATTGTGCCAAAATGGCAACTCTGCTTCTAAATAGGCTCCAACAGGAAGAAAAAGGTGCTGCGTAAATCAATATGTATTGCAAAGGGAACAAAACAAGAAAACACAACACAAGATAAGTCACTTTTTGTGTTCGATTTCTTGCCACACTTCTTCTTGGAAGTGTGGCAGCTTCTTCTGTTGAATGCATCGCACACATACTTACAATGTTTACACAGGGTGTACACACACGCACACACACTTCACTCAATGCAAACCTGTGCTGTTTGCTTTACAAACCATCCATGTCCGGTATCAGGCACTCAAAATACCCTTCAGGCGGGCTCGGGGTCACAGGGAGCCCGCAGGTTCAATACGGGCCAACCTGTTTGCTCTGCAGATAAAGATGATAAATGTCAAAACACAAAGTGCTTAAAATACTTTGTTCTCTTGATCGTGATTTATGGCAAACTCTGACTACAGATAATACATCTTCAAAAGCTTCCTCAGTAATGGATCTGCCCGAACTTCAACCTACAGTAACTGTTTGTTTTACACACGTACACACACACACACACCATGTATACATCACTTCAGGGGACATTACATTGACTTACATGCATTTCCTGGAGACTTATCCTAACCTTAACCAACACATGCCTAACCCTAACCCTTAACCTAACCCTTAACCTAACCCTAACCCTTACCCTAAACCTAACCAAGTCTTCACTCTACAATTAATGATTCCCCTCATGGGGACCTCCATTTTGTCCCCATAAGGGAGGCGAGTCCCCACACGTGACTGTGTAAACAGATTTAGGTCCCCACAAGTATAGTAATGCTAGACCACACACACACACACACACACACACAATTATATTTTATGTATGCACCATGACATCAAGTCAAATTCCTAGTATGTGCAAACCTACCTGGCAATAATTCTGATTCTGATTCTGATTAGCATGACGTGACTTTTGACCTGTAGGCAACTTTAGTTATTTGTGGAACTGTTCTCATTGGAGACCTACCCAAAAATATGGTGTTTTTCATAAATAATATGCATCAAATAAAAACAAGTGGAATTTATATGATTGTTTTTTATTAAGTGTATTTAAATACATAAACACACACTTGTATATAGTAAAAATGATTGTACACAAACCTAAAAAAAACTGCAAGCAAGCTTACCAAACAAGCATTATTTACATCAGAAAAATACTGCACTTTTTCATATTAAACGATAACAAATAAAAATAAATCTGTATAATTCAAAAAGTGAAAGGCTTTAATTACAATTCTTTGGAGGGAAGAGAGTACAGGTGTACAAGAGAAGTCAGTGACAGGCAGTTAGAGACAGTGTTATTTAATGCAAGTCTAACATAGTGATTTGGGCACTCAGGCCTGCAGGCTAAAAAAGGTCTTAGAGATTTTAAATGTTCAGCATATGCCGTGCGTCTCTCGCATAGGTTGTGATTTATTCCATCTGAAAATCTCTGACAGCTTAAGAGTGTTTGTGGCCTCGTGACAACTCCCATGAAACTTCGGAGAAAGAAAGCTCAGGGACGGCAGTAACATACATACAAACTATTTTAATCCAATTCAAAACAGCAGTTAAAAATACTGTTTTACATGTATATCCAAAAGACCATATATTTTAAACTTTATACACATTTCTACAGTATGATACAGTGTATGGCTTGGCAGACATTGTTCAGATTTGAAAAATAAAAAAAGGCAAGCTTTACTGACCAAATAATAAACACCTTAAAGCTGTGCAGAAGAACTCCAATGTAAACATGGAAGTGTTCTTCAAAACGTTACAACTCTGTCTCAGAAAACGGCACTTGTAATCGAAAACCACTGTAAAAAATATATACTAGTTATTTTACCCACATTTTAAATGCTTTCCTCTGAGACCGACAAGGCACCGTAGCCGTTTTTAATGTTATAGGTTTTGGCAGTGAAGTCATTTATAATACATGGACATACAGAGACACTACAGTAAGGCAAATCTTGATATTTTGGCACATGCACTATGTGAGGCAGCTTGGAGGCGGTGTGTTTGATCACTGTAATGCACAATAAGGTGATGTGGTGATACCTGTTTTGCTTTGACACTTGCTTTGATCTGACAGATTTACGCTCCTTGTACCAGGCACCTGTTCAAATCCAAATGTTAAGGCCAAAAACATTACCAGTGCAATCGGTGTCTATGCGTTTCAGCTCTTTGTACGTTATCTAAAACACAAAAAAACGCTGCATTAGGTAAAGATTGGACTCCAGCAATATGTTTCCAGTCAAATCCCTAAAGCAAAGAAACATCACACAGGCTTTTTTACAGTGATCCTGAGGCACTATTTGTTTTCAGGTTGGCTTCAGTCTTTGGTTGTGTCCTGGCTTAGCTAGCTGCGTGGCTCTCTGGCTGCATCAGGAGGGGCAGCTCCCGCTCGGACCCCCCCGTCGCCGGGTTGTGAGTTTCTGAACTGAGATCTTGAGGTTCACTCTGAGACGCCTCTCCTCCGTGACCCGGCACTGACTCCTTTGTCACCCACCTCATCTTATCCTCCTGCTCCACCTTTACTCTTCGCTCTTCCGCCTCAATTTCCTCCGTGGTTGGAATGGAGTTCTTCTTGGGTCTTCCCTTGGGCTTAGTCGGGGCTTCGTGACCTCCTTTGAGCACCTAGAATAACACAAGAGACAATCTTTAGTGGACTGGTGACAAATGGCGGCAGCAGTTGCTATTATAGTAATTAGGAGAAGACGTATTGCTTCTATAGCTGCCCCTTGTGCACTCATATATCTTTAACGATTTCAGCTTTTTTTTTGTTCTCCGAGTTGTTGACCTCGCAGAAGTGTTTGCTCTCTCTGCAGTCATCCTCGGTCACACCTCACACCACACCCTCCCTTCCTGTCATACCGTTTGCTACTCTTACATGTATAGTTCAAACCAGGTTTACATGGATTGGTAAGTCAGCAGTTAAATCAATGCGTTTTGATTTTTTTTTAAAACATACTTTTAAAGATGACAATGTGTACGTCGTCTCTTACCATTTTCTTCCACTTCATACGCCTGTTCTGGTACCATGTCTTCACCTGGAGCTGTGTGAGGCCAAGTGACTGGGCCAGGTCTAACCTGTGAATCACAAACAAAACAAAATGCACATTAGATGGACGTTTCATGTACTTCTTTAACTTGAACGGGCTATATAAACCCTGATAGTGTCTCTGCCCTTTTCTCCCAATGATAGGCGAATAAAGAAAATATAAGAATCTTGACACTAATTGTGTTAGTCAGTATACTGTATAATGCAGTTTCATGCCTAGAGGTTGCCAGGATGTCAGGCTTAAGTACAGTATAAGTCCTATTCTTAAACTCAGTCTTTGAATCTCACATCAAAGCTGGTCTGCTAGTAGCTGCAGTTTGACACCTGCAGCTCAGGAAGCACTGTTTCAAACATCTGTACAGAAGTCAGTAATCCAATCACAGCGCATGTAGACAGACGATTTGGGGCAGTCTGGAGGAAAACTCTGAATGCATCCACCACATGTGTTGATCCATGACTAATAGGGCTATTGGATGTGTGTGTGATGTGATACTTCAGGAAGGGACAGATAAAGTGGACACGGCATCAATTTGTAAAGGAAATGAAGGTTTATCTGGGTTTCTTAAAAATGAGATTTCCTATTCGCCGCTCTTCGTAAGTCGGATGAAGGGGTTCACACACCCCCCACCACAAACCCCCAGTGAAAGTAGCTGGCTTTCATTTGATGGTGAAAGTGGAAGCCGAGACGGAGAGAAAGGCGTGAACAGAATCGAAAAAGCAGAGCAGATACAAACGCCTTAAATTCAAGGGATCATCTAGAAACCCTTACACCTAACATAAAGGGCTTCATGTGCGTGTAATGGGTCTGTGCTTCAAAAAACACCAGACATAAAAGGTAATCAAGCTGTCTATCACACTTCACTATCATGCGTGCCCCAGTCTGTAGCCGTTCAACAACTGGAGGCAAGGAAAAGTAATTGCAGAAAAGAAAACACCCCTCTTATTTACGGTCATTAGTTTTCAATGGAGAGAAACCACACACTCAAACTGAAACATTATCGAAGTCCCTGCAGGCAATTTTGTTACACATTTCAAAAAGGGAATCTTTGGTGTATCCGAAAAGTTTTTCCAAAATGATGATGATGACAGTGGGGATCATTAAGGTGCTAATTATTATAATTGAACGCTGCTTAAAATCATTATTCATCTATGATATAAATAAGTCTTTTCAGGGATATTTTTGGTTTTTGGTTCCTCTTGCCCCCGCATGTCGTCTCAGTTTTAAAAACCGCACAGGTTACGAGCCAAGAGAAGGTTGAGAAAATAAAAGTTATCTCTTGATCATAACAAACTCAAGTGGGGAGCACGCCACACCTTTGATGTGGGGCTTTAAAGGGGGATTTTCTATATTGATGTTTTTCCTGCGAGCGGGTATTTAATTAATTCTCTACACAGTGTCAGAATCTAATATTTTGACAGGACATATTATTTTGGCACAGCGATTCGTAAGGTTGCTTGGGTTTGATCACTGAGTAGTGCTCAGCCTCGGGGCTTCTGCTTTAAGATGAGGCATGGCGTCTTTCCAACGGCTCCAGGCAAGCCAAGATGTGATATATTTAATAATGCATCGTGGGAGTTTTTCTGCACGGACGGGATGTAAACGCCATGACAAATAAATCTGGTTTATTTCAAATATGCAAATGTATTTTCAGACGAGATGGGCTTGGCAGATACATTGCCAACAGGATACATTGTGTAAGATGTTTGTGTAGCTATTTGCCTTTCTAAATGCATGCAGATACTTTACATGAAGTTGTTTCTGTTTTTAATCCCAGCTGATTTACTCTCAATAAAAAAATGGATGAGTAATGGGGGGAGTGTGCAGACTTCCAATTTCAGCTCGATGCAAAGGCTCACAGGCAGTTTAAAATGCCTACTGCGCATGTGAATGAACGTTTTTATAACATATATGGCTCAATATTATTCTGAGTTATATTGGAAAAAAAGCCTACAGGCAAAATATAAAAGTGAGCCGTTCAATAAAATAAAGTCTAACCTCATGTCAGGTCCACAAGTTGAACCGAAAAATGGAACTTAAGACATGGATATTAACATGTAGATTACTTCATATTATGGTAGAAATGTTCTTTTTATACACCTGCACATGTGTGAAATGATTGGCAGTAAATCAACGTCGTACATGTGTGTGTGCTTGTGTTGGCGTCCGTCCCTGCTCTCTTGAATAAGGCAGTGTTTCTTTGTTGGGGCTTTTTTTTGCTTTTGGAGAGCTCAGGGTTAAAACGTTCCTCTTGTCTCAACTAGAATGATGAGGTAATGCTCTGGCTTTGACAACATTCACATTACATTAGCGTTCCCCACAGGATAAATCAAAAATTATGATGTTGGGTTAACCACTGCTTGATAATTGCAGTTGCGGCTTTATAAATGTGCGTTTGCTGTGCTTTCATAATGTGCTCTATGCCAGGTATGCGGGTTATCAAAATGTCACAGTTGAGTGACGCCTACAAGCTGTAAGCGTTTTTTACATCTGGTTGAAATGTAAAAACTGTGGCAGTTACCTTTCACACATCAGTGGCTTTGTTAAATGTCATGTAACTAATTTCATTTCATTTAATCGTTTATTTGAACCGGGACAGTGCACATTGATGAACAATTTAAAATAAAATAATGCTTGCAAGTGTAAATGAGCCGGATTTTAGCTTTAAGCTAATTTCCATCCGTAGTCCCGTGACATATAACATATAAGAACATGACATGTATATACACGGCAAAAATAAATACATGATATGCAGGAAGAGCATGAGCAGCATACAAGCATTTACCACATGGCAGTACAATGTGCTACGACCTATAAAGTGCAAGAGAAGATACCCCTGTGTTAAAGTGCATTTAGCGGTGATTGCACGTCTGTTTGTTTCTCAACCATTCTTTAAGTTGTCCTTTAAAACTATTGAGAGTGGGACAATCCCGTATCTCAGTTGGGAGGCTATTCTTTAATGGAGAGGACATTTTGTCCAAAAGTGGTCCGTCTACGGTGGACTTCACAGTCTCCTCTGGTGTCTGACCTAGTGCAGCGTCCAGTGTGTTCTCTGTGGATGAATTCCCCAAAGGGGGGGGGGGGGGGGGGCCATGTAAACATTTATTTAAAAAACACATACTTTTAAAAGCCTTAAAATTGTCAAAACTCAATAAATGGTGTTTTTCAAGGATGGTACAGGTGGTATGAATTTGGCTTTCTGTCAAACACCTTGATAGCTCTCTTGTACAGCTGTTCTTTGTATTCACAGAACCCGTAATAGTTGCTAATGAGGTTAGCATTAGCATGTGATGTTTCTGCTTTCAGTGTGTGTGCGAGTGTGTGGGGGCTGAGTTGGAACAGTTTGTCAGATCTTAGTAAAAGTAGCCAAAATACTATGTAAAAAAAATACTTGGTCACAAGTAAAGTCCTGTATCCAAAATATTAGGAAAGTTTCAGCACCAAACATATTTAAAAATACTTAAAGTACCAAAAGTACTCTTTTTGCAGTATGGTCAATTTGAGAATTATATGAAAGAAAATATTGGATTATAATTATTAATGCATTCATGTTTTCATCACATTATTGTTGCTAAATGTTAATAAAGGTGTTTTTTTGTACTATAATATTGATATATACTTTTAGGTTAAGCTACCCAGCAGTATTTAAACTTCTGGGTAGCTTAACCTAAATGCATATATCACTTTTTAGTTGATTTAAATCTGCAAAGTAGCTAGTAACTGATGCTGTATAATAAAGTAGAGGAGAAAAAAAGTACATTTGCCTACAAAAGGGAATTGGGCAATAGTTTAAAATAGCATAAAATACTCAAGAGAAGTACCTCAAATTTGAACATAGTACTTGAAAAACATGCCACTCCTGTTTTGAGGTTTTTGTGTATTTCCCTGCATTTGTACTTCCTTATCCACCTATCCAATCACACGTGTTGTTTCTGCACTGACCTGTCAGGTGTGGACAGGTACTTCTGCTTCTGGAACTTCTTCTCCAGCCCCATCAGCTGCAGCTCGGTGAAGATGGTGCGGCTGCGGCGCGGCTTCTTCAGGCGCGGCGAGCTGTGCTCCGTGTCCGACTCGCTGCTGATGCTGAGGGGCGTCTGGCTGGGGGAGAGCTCGGACCCTCGAGGGTGCTGCGAGGAGAGCAGGTGTGAGGGGACCCCGCCCGGGGAGGACGGCTGGGCGAGGTGGAGGGGCAGGTTGTGGGGCTGCCGCGTGATCACCGAGAGGAGAGGGTAGGCACGTAGTGAGGTGGGCCCTGAGGAGCAGACAGAAGCAGATAAATACTGAGTAAAAATAGGACATGATTAGAGATGTTGGTTTTTAGTGTACCGCTATCGACCGGCTGTAATTGCTTAGACAGCTTCATTTCTAATTGCCCTATGTTTGCAGTGAAAAGTGTTTTGCTTTTGACCTCCTCCATGTAGAGGGCCGTGATCTCAATGACGCAGACTGTGTCTTACACCGCTCCCCTGAACCTTCCAAATGAATGATTATTTGTTCAGAGGTTGTTAAATGATAACTGGTTTCCCAGCATGCACACACTGAGCCTGACAGCATGATGTACACACAGAGAACCCTGCAGACACAGCTGTAATAAAAATCCCCCAAAACTAAATCAAACAGTTCAGCTAATAAACGTTTCTCGCTCACTCTTGCACATGTATGCAGCCGATACGGACAGAGGCAGCAAGACGCCAGAATCAATAAAAAGTTACATTTGTCTGGAGCCAAGATGGGAGGGGGGGTCAACCAAAGTGAATAGGAGATCTGTCAGAACAATCCCCACGGCTTCAAATATAAAATCACCAATAAGAAAATGTAAAGTACAGACTGTGCTGATAAGGAGCACGGGGGATTATCATGGGAGTAGAGATAAAAGATGTGAGGGAGATAAAAGGCGTGTGTTGGTGGTCTGTGGTGCACCTGCCTCCTTCATCCATCTCTTCATCAATACCAAAACACAACCTAAACACACGCATACACACACATCAATACCAAGGAGACATAAAGTCAGATATTAACTTAAATTGTTTTCTGTCTGTTTATCATTAAGGCCGGTGAAATGACAGTAATGACAAGGGCAGTGAGTAGAAGAAAATCAAGAAGAAGATGGACACGTAGAAGAAGAATAAGCTACCAGATGTTGGAGCATGTCTATTTTTAAAATCTTACAGTTGAACCCTAATGCAGTATTCAACACAGATATACTGTGCAATGATTTATATTATGCTCCGACAATTAGAAATAAGTCAAGCATGAGGAGCATAAGCAGCGCATTCAAGTGCATCTGCAGGTATAGACACAGTTGCTACTACACTCACGTGTACACACACACACACACACACACACACACACACACACACACACACACACCAGACACTGCCTTGGGCTCATCATGACATCATGTTAAGGTGCTGAGGTCATTACTAATCCTCCAGCGTGAGACTGCTGCTATCGCAACAAGTCTAGACAAGAAGACCACTTTTCTCCCGCTGTATACTCCACATTTATTCCTTTCCATTTTATATTGCTCTCTCCTTAAATCAGGTGTGTAAATGTTCCATATCGTTGAATCGTTGAGTTGCTTTACAGGGGGACTGTCACGTGAAGATGAGAAGGGGAAGTGTCATTCTGAATGGGAGAATCATCTCGGTTTGTCTTGTGTGTGTGTGTCAGGAAATCTCTTGTCAACAGAGAGCTTGAGGTTGTCTCCGGACAGTCCCTCAGAGGGAAAGAGAAAGAAAGAAGAGATAGAGAGCGAAGAGGGAAATGTCAGTCTTCGTGGTGACTTTCCACCGACGGGGAAGATGTCTCTCTGACACGTCGTTGACAAGCGCCAGTGTCCTGTCAATAGTCTACAAATAAACGGTTTGAGTAGCTGCAAGAGAGCAACTCAGCGCCATGCAGAAGCCCACTGATACTCTTGATAATCACAGATGGAATGTAAGGACCGGCACAAGTGCTTCTGGTGACCGTTAGAGAAGACATACCGGCTAAGAATAGATCAAAAAGAGGCGTTGGTTTTTGTACCAATAATTGGTGCCATTCATCAAGTAGTTACTGTGACATTTGTCTTCATTAACGAACCATATTTCCTGCATCAGCATGCTCCTTTTAAAAGCATCTACACTTTTGTTGTCAATGGGACGCTGAAAAGGATGATTTATTGCTAAGCTATGATGAGTGTAGCGAACGTTTGCCCTGTTTTGGGTGTAAACTGAGTGGTGACAGATAGGAAGATAGGAAGCTTCTCAATTTTTTTTTTTTTTTTCCTTGACCCTTTGATCGCAAATTCAACTCTTCCTAGATGGGAAGAGAAACAGACCACACATCTTATTTATCTCACTAATTGCATTGCTTTAATCGGAACTATTCACCTCAAGGACATGACAGATTTAAGTGAAGTAATGCCAATTCTTAACGAATGGTAGAAGGAAAGTGAGAGAAACATCCTGTTGAGTTTTATTGTCAGGTTATTTTACGAGGAACACTCCTGCTGAAACTGTACACCGTGCATTACATTAAACATTCGCTTTAATTGTTTAATCTGAAACCTGATCCAGATTATTTTGGATCAGATTCTTGTTGAGATAAAACAATCTAATGGCAGTGGTTGGGCGGGTTGTCAATCTTTATTTTGTTGGTGCCAAAAGTGGAAGATGTGCACGCATTTTGCCTTTGTGTGTGTGCCTACTTGCCGTGTGTGTTGACATGGGTGTAATCAACCTTCTCAACTGGCTTTATGCTTAATGGGAGACTTTATTGTGCGCAGAGGATTAGGGTTTAAGAAGGGATGAAAACCTTTTGCTCTCTTGGATTTCTCCTATAAGCCTTCAGCCTGTACCTAACTCCTGTAGCCGCCTGCGCACACTTTTTCCACTTTTTTTTTCATCATGCTGTCAGGTGAGATTACGCCACAGTTGATCTTAATCTCTCTCACCTCTTCCAGAAAGCACCACTAAAAGCCCTGCCCTGGGTCCTGCTGAAAGATGGGCCTCCAAATGAAATATTGTAAACTGCCATTACGTCGTTCACCGTTCAGCACCAGGTCAGGGCTCATTGTCTCTGATCCTGCTGTAACTGACGGGGAAGTAACTCCACCAGCATCTGCTACTTTAACTATTAAGAATTAAAGTACAAATAGGCTGTGATACAAAGTTAAGTATCACGGGAGAAATACTCAAGTCAGTCTATCTGTCAATCTATCATTGGATAATGACCATCTTAAAGAGAGGGAAATGAGAGAAAGCACTCACAAGCTGGAAGAAATGCTAGGTGGTGATTATCATTCAAATGAATCATCTTTTAGATGTTTTAGTCTGTAACCTGCCATTACGTCGTTCACCGTTCAGCACCAGGTCAGGGTTCATTGTCTCTGATCCTGCTGTAACTGACGTGGAAGTAGCTTTACAAGCATCTGCCCCTTTCACTGTTAAGAATTGTATTCAAAATACGCTGCGACACAAATGTAAGTGTCACAGGAGAAACCACAGGAAGACAATTATGTTGGTATGTTTGAATGTCATACCAGAGATAAAGAAAACAAAAGCAACAATTCATTCCTTCTTCAGGTAGCTTAATAGGCTTCACTGTCTTTCAGCGGCCTCCACTGGCAGCAGAGGGCTATAACATCCTAACTTTCCACGTTCAGGATCCACGCAGGAGCCTCTTTGTGGCCCAGGAACTGCAAGCCAGTCAGCTTCTATATCCAGCACTAAAAGCCATTGATGTTAGGGAATATACTGTGTCTCACACCCCAGCAGCTACAAATAAGTGGTGGGCACAGTGTTCTAATATGCAGGGCGGGTTACTCTATCCATCGCAACAGAGGGGTGCCAAAGCCCAGTCATAGTGCCCTCTCCCATACACCCATCCATATCTGTTGGATGAGGGAATCGCTTCCCCTATTTTTATCCACCCACCGCTGTCATCATCAAATTGCAGTGGCTATTATTTCAGACTTTGGAGCAATTATCCTAATGGTTACTGGAGTGTGCAGTAGCCGTTCAGTTGTTTGGATTCATCTGGAGGTACAATTAAGTATCGCACCAGACGTTTTGTTTTGACATGTAACATGTGCTGTGTGATCCCAGCTTTGTCCTACTATTTTAGTTACTTTCAACCAGTACAAGATCAAGCTACAGTAAAGGGCTGAAAATGTCAGTCTATCTGTCAATCAGAGATCTAGATAATGACCATCTAAATGAGAGGGAAATGAGAGAAAGCACTTCACAAGCTGGAAGAAATGGGAGGAGAGTGATAGTCGTTCAAGTGAATCTTCTAATTTAATTTGTACTTTTTTATTCCATGTTTCTTTTTAAATTGAGATGAATAAGGGTATAATATTTTATTGGGTAACCATATGGACACCTTTTTTGTTCTCAACTTTACTTTGCTTATTTCTATCAAAGCAACATTACAAGATGTCATGTGTCAAGAGTGTCCAAGAGCAGCAAAACGCATTATTTAAGAGAAATAATCCGTTGAAATTAAAACAAATACACTGTAGTTTAAAGACAACTACCCCGGGCTTCTAGTTTGTTTTTCAACCCAGTGCCACTTAAATTACCTTTTTGTGTAACAACAACGCCTTATCAGTTCAGTCATTCATCAGTTCAACAAAAGCCCTGAAGCATCACTGACATCCACTCTCTCTACATGTCTTTGATTTTCAACACTTTCAGCACAGTGATTTATAATGTGAAGTACACAATGTGAAGGTGCTGAAACTTTTGGGAGGAAGCATGCATAAATACATTTTGAACTAACTCTTTAAAAGAGAACATCTGAAGCAAATTAATAAACTTCAGTGATGATAAATTATAGATGCTTTGAACTTGTCACAACAATATTGTATTCCTTATTTCTATATGTAAAGTTGCATGCACAGTACATGTTTTTTTTTTAACTAATTGAAACTTGATAATATGAAACACATATTGTCATTCCACCAGCAATACACTTCAAAACAATGTAAAATGTCCCCTATAGAATGTAAACGTTATGCACCTTATATTCAAATGTTCTCATTCATGCACCAATTGTATATTTTTTCAAATTTCAATAACACCTATAGTAATAATTAATCTGATCTCATGCGTAAAAAGTCAGAATGTCTAAACCAACACTTGTTTTCTTCAAATTCCATATTAGCTATTTTGTTCTTATTTCTTAAATTCTAAAATAGTCTCAAACAAGAGTCCTCTTACCTGGGCATGAATGGAGAGGCTTCGGCCGTACAATGAGCGACGGGCACACGGAGTAGAGAGAAAGCTTCTCGAAATAATCACAAGTCTCCTTGGAGAGGATTTCGTCGATCATGAAGGTCTTGTAGCGCCGCCTGGCCGCCTTCAGCTGGCCGGGGGAGGAGAGCCTCAGCTCCGCTTGACAGTGCATGTTGTGTCGCTGTTCGCTGCACTATAGCTTCTCTTCAGTAATATCTAAAGCTCTGCAGGTTTAACCGTGTGGCAAATGCGATTATTGTAGCTCATGCGTTTAAATAACTCATTGTTTGTCTTCCTAAATGTAGTTTATCTCTCTCTGAAGTGTCCTGGGGAAGATAGTCTTCAACTTGAGCTCACACACACTGTTATCAACTGACTGCGATCTGCGCTCACACCCACTGCTATATAAACCATCCCTGTATTCATCTCGACCGCTCTAACTAACCTCTCTCTCTCTCCCTCTCTCTCTCGCTCTCTCTCTCGCTCTCTCTCTCTCGCGCTCTTACAAATACATTCATGAACTGTAGCTACATACACATGGCCACCTCGAAAACACTCCTCCTACCACAAAAAAACGGGTCTTCTCTTTCTCTCGGATTTATTTTACATATAAATTGAAGCCTGCAATTTCTTAATTCGACTCCAAAAAGCTATGTTTTTCGTCAGATGCAGGTCATAGTTTCAACAATTTACAAATCTCTTCAATGTTACACATAATAATCACCGTTTCCGATTAAGGTTAACTGAAATCGGACAGCTTTTATTTAAAAACGCTTTGTATGGATCAGGCTATGTGTCTGTATTATTGGCTGTATTATTAGTTTAGATATACATTACAACGTGTCCCATTTATTTTCTTATTAACTTGACTAACTCAGATTAGGCCTACTCTAAGTTGTATATTAGTACAATACAATATATATTCGTTATTTTGACTTTGGATTTACAGAGAAAGAAACACGTGAAGTGCCGTACCACAGACAAATAATAGTTCAATTATCTTTTCTTTCTTTATGTTCTTCTTTATTCTTAAACCCTGAACAAATAAATGGGTTGTGTTTCGAGCCAGTCAATCGGTTTACATGCATGACTTAAAAATGTAGATTCAACCGTGCATTTTAAATGTAATTATCTAAATGACATCATGATTGTTAATATTACATATACAAATAATTATTATAATAACATTTGACGCAACATTTGAAATATATTGTTGTTAGCCTACAAGAAAAACTGCTTCTAAAGGAGAAAATAGTTAGTAAAACTTCGGTTAAAGGCCAGGTCAGCTGTGCCATTTTCTCTAATGAGTTGCCAAGAATAATGACGCAATATTTGATTTATTAATCAACAATTGTGCGCACGGTATAAAGCATGCCGAGTATACAACTAACTGTCCTACTAACAATACATTAACAAAACACATCTGTGACTCGTTTTTAAATTCATGATTTTTCCCCAAATATTTTTTATTTGAGAGAATATCTATTTTTAAGTAGGCCTATGCCTATGTGTCAGAAAGATCAAACAGGCTGATGATCCTGACATTAATGTAATAAATACTACACATAGGCTACCGGCACTTTAAATTAAATGTTGAAAGAAACATTTGTGCCAATAACATTGTTTTATATGCATGTAAATCTCCCTTTAATTGTGGCACACATATCGTTTATGTGCTATTTTACGCCTGTCTTTAACAACTCGTAGATATTGCAAATTGCTGCAGATACTTGCTTGAATATATGAGGTCATAAAATGAGTTTCTTTTTATCTAACATAAATATAAAATGATTAATCCCTGTGAGGAAACCCAAGTGCAGGAAGGGTTTTCAAATAATGTCGGAGTCCGAAAGGAGGCGAACCGATTATCATCTAAAGAATTGGGAATAAATGGAACCCTCTGGTGCCTCGGAAGCCGCGGTGCTCAAAGAGGATTATTGAGCAGGAAATATGGAGCTCTGTTTGGGAGAGCTCGGCCTCTTCAGGGGGGTTTGATGGCTTCATCAAAGAGGGGGAGATGAGAACAACTGCTGTGGAGAACATTATATATTTTAGGGTGGAGGAAAGCCACTCCAAAAAAAAAAACGGAGCTAAACATTAAATCGCTTTTAACTAGAATGTCGAAAACTTTTCTATAGATTTTGTCCTTTATTTTGAGAACAACGTTCATATTATGCTTGTTTTTTACTAAATACAACGTTTGTTTGTAAGATTTTCTCACAACTTTCACACATTAGTTTTTCTCAAATAATCCTCTCTTCTTTTGAATACACCGTTCATATTCTGTTTGTTTTGACTAAATACGAAGTATGTTTTGTATTAATGTCAGTGCATGTATTGCTTTCAGAAAACCTTAACCTGACAGTATCCGATTTTTTCACACTTTTCACACATTTTAAAGAGATCAAGACTGCATGAAAACACAAAGACTATGAGCAGCTAAATTAGGCCCAGGCTTTTCCTCGGGCTACTGTGGCACAGATGAACCCAACAACCTGAGTCTGTGCCAAGATCCGGGCCTCGCGGCTGCTGTCACTTCGCGGCGCGGGGCTGCTGCAGAGGGAGGGGAGGGTCTCTGGATGTTTGGAAGTGGATCATTTGAGCAGACACGCTTCTATATAAGTCCACACAGCAGCGGCTACTGAGCGGCCTCTCTAATCCGCCCGCTGCAGGGCTGGAGACGCCAGGCAGATCAACCAATTAAAAGAGCTGTGCCGCAGCCAGGAGCGTAATAAGGGCTACTGACACCGAGCAGAGGATACTCTCCATTAGAGCCGTTTGGGAGCATCAGGATGCAATCTGACACGAGAAAGATTACAAGCAAGACCAGTGCCGAAGGTGCAAATGCAAACCCACTTTTGGACACTGGGAGATTTATTGGCGGGTATATTGTCTATAGCGCGCACTAGCAGTGGCATAAGCACTTTCGGAAGGGTAGATTATAACCTCAACACCGACATTAACGGATTTGATCATCACATTGTTGCAGGCAAGTCCGAACAGAGACACTGCGGTATATGTTGTGAAAAGCTCATTGCAACATGAGACGTGAAGGATCAAAGTGCTGCTAATTCTGGGATGGCACATTTCTTTCACATCAGTAAATTGAGAAAAAAAAACCTAAGTGGTGTTAAGCCTCTTCCGTTAAAAGAGAACACGATATCAAGTGTTCAACTTTGGTGAACAATAAATAAACCTTAACATAATTGCATGCTGTAAAGTGACCAGGCTGAGTTTCAAATCCATGTAAAGACTTGAAAGCATCCTAAATAGAAAGGTCAGATGTAGGAGCTGATCATGTGGCTCAGTTATATTTACCATCTTAATTGATTAAATAAAAGGATGTGTGTGGCGCCACCTGTAGATTACTTTTTAAACTCACAGCACAAGCATATTAGTTACACGTGGGCCATTTTTAGGTGCAGATGAGGCTGTGTGTGCATGCATTACAGCATGTAGCATCAACATACAATAGCTCACTTAGTCAAATACACAAAGGGCTGCAAATAGCATTCATGATTTACAGCCAAGACCCAGGCGTGTGTGGTGTGGCCAGATGAAAGACACTGCAACAATCAAATGAAAGGAGCTTTATAGTAATGGACATTTTTAAAACAGTTCGTCTTACAGACTCAGAATAAAAAAATTAAATAAAGCTCTTTTGTTTTTTATAAAGAGCATGGTCAACAGATCCAACATTAAAAAAGGATGGTGCCCTATTATTGTAAAACTGGTGCTGGTGGAATCTTTAGCTGTCGTATTTTACAAAATACCTGAAGAATTGCAGCACCATCTGAATGGTTTTTGCATAACATAAACTGTCCAATATTGCAAATCTTTTTCTATAAATACATGTGTTTTTTTCTTTTCTCGTGTCCATTAACGTTTCCTTGCTCTCCATCAATACAGCTCAAAATATTTTCTGTGAGGACAAACTCACATGAAAGTGTAGAAGTTTAAAAACACCTTAAAAAGTAAACAAAAATGTCTCTAAGGCATAAGTTATCAAATCTTCAGAGTGGTGGAATCATGTACAAACAACCTGAGTATACATGTGAATGTCAACAAAAGCCATGATCTCTTTTTTTTGTGGAAGTTGTCCATAAATGTGGAAAGTGTCTACAGAAGTCCTTTACATGTCTCAGTACCGTCGCCATCTATTATCTTGGTTGCCACGGTTTCCGCCCTTATCGTCATGGTGTCTTTTGCCACCTCTGCTGTCACCGTGACGATTACCGCTCCTGTCTTGTTGCTGATAGTTGTCCCGGCCTTGTTGCTGGTGACGACCGGTAGTTGGTTCTTCTCCGTAGCGCTGGTTTCTGCCGCCGCCCTGCATCTGGGCCGGGTGGCGGTAGGGGGCGTTGTCATGGTGACGGGAGCCGCCGCCGCCTCCTCCCGCATTCCCCCCCGCCGGCGGCTGCCTCTGCACAGGCTTGGAGAAACCGCCATTTAACTGCTCAATCTGCTGCATCTGGATCTGCCACATCATGTTGTTCATCTACGAAGGAACAGAAAGTGTATCGATAACATGAGCCTTGTTTCCTATGATTGTATATGTTCTAGATTAGGGTTTAAATGCCCAATATTTAGCATGTACCATCATTTTCACTTCTTCCAAAAATGTAATAAAATTAATGTATGTATTGAAAAAAAGTAATAAATAATCTGCCCCTTTCATAATATTGTAAAAAATATACTTTTTTTGTCATTACTTAATAATTTGTAATTGCAAAACTGAAAGACAGAAGCCCTTACACTAAAAAAAACGTTGATAGAACAATGACAGACAGCAACAAATCGCATAATATAAAACACCGTTTGTGTTCAGCAAGTATGTGCATGACTGTGTGAGCAGGCGAAAACATATCTGTGATAACATGACTCGTTTCATACGGTTCATTGAGGCCTAAAAAGGTTGTTTCTAGTCCTGTCAGATCATACAACGCAAACATGTCTTCATTTTTTGCAAAGAGCAGGACTCTGCATGTCACTCACATAAGAAGAAGATCCTGTGAGGTGTTGTGTGAAAATAAAAGAATAAAATAGTTACCATGACATGCTTCTGCAGACTGTCGGGAGATGAAAGGGACCTGTTCATTTGGGGTGGAGGAGTGTATGGTGGAGAGCTGAAGTGGACCGGGGTCCTGCAAGAGGGAAGCAAAACACTGTTAAATATTTTTAAAGTATTCAGAGAGTCTGGTGCACGCTACACATAATGACTACCCATTTGGGAGAAAAATCTGTATGACTTTTTGATTATTTGACTCAATGTCTAATTCATGCTTTGGGCTTATTTCACTTCTTTGGCATTCATGGAAAAGTAACACATTTTAAAGTGTGCTAGGATTGCTTTACAAATAATCTGTTTTAGTGAAGTTCACATGTAAATACTGTTGGATGTACAAAAAAGGGCTGAAAATGAATCTGGAGAATGAAGAGCAACCGTTCACAGTGAAGGCAGCATGAGCATTAATGACTACTATGAATACAGTAGCCCATACTGGAGTGGTTTAATATTTCTTCAGTTAATCTGAACACACAATAATTATATAGATCCATTGTTAAGAACATAATGTTTGTGAACTTGAGCAGAAAACTGTTTCTTAGCATTTTTGTTGATAATGTAAACTCAGACTTCAAGCAAAGAGTACCGCGTCAAACAACAAAAGTTAACAAATTATTTATCCATATACATCGAGCCAAGGAAGTCAGATATTACCAACGTTGCAAATCAGGTCATATAACATTTTGTTGGATGTAGCCTGCTGTTGTTTGAAGTAATGAATAATTCTTTTTCAGTGGTTAGAGATGTGCCAAGATCCATCAGCACGGTGTCTAACTCATCTGATCTGAGAGCTGCATCCACCTGTAGCTGGTGTTGCAACGAGGGGATTGTTCACCACCTTCACCTCAATATGCCCCGTGTAGACGTCTCTGCTTGCCCTCACCCACGAGTCACGACTCCTTGTTATCTTTGTAAGCATTAATGCCACTTATTGTTTGGTATATTGCCACGTGAATGCAGTTGATACATCTTTATCTTGACATGTTTTTGCAGACAGTTCTGTTATTCTACGCCTACATTTTAATTTATTTATATTTAGCTTATATACCGAACTGTTAGACATCAATAAAATAGTTTCCATTAAAGTTATATTTACACAAATGTACATGAATTGAACCAGGAATATGTTTTACTCAACTCAAATTATTTAAGAACCCTTGAATGCAAAACTTGTAAACTAAAAATAATCTTTAAACATTACACCGGTCTAATAGTGCCTAATGTAACACCAGGGCAATCACTCAGGTTTTCCAGTATATTCTGTTAGCCGGCAGTGCTGCATGATGCAATCTGGCATAAAAAAAATGGAAAGGATTGCACAGTCTTCTGCAAAAGTAAGTACAGACCGGTCCAATCCCATTTCATGCCACCTTTTTGGCCAGAGCTCCAGTTCTTGTGCTGCCAAGAGCATGAAGAACTTGCACGTCTGCACACACACGCTGCGAAGGCACGGTGACCTCAGGTTTTTAGCCTGGTCTTGGGCACTACCAGCAGCAGCTGGTCAGCCGACCTTAATGCTCTGGCTGGGGTGCAGTGCTGGAGGAGTTCAGCTATATAGGCCGGAGCCAGCCCATTTAGTGCTTTACAAACAAATAAAAGGAGTTTAAAATCAATTCGGAACCTAATTGGAAGCCAGTGAGGCCAGAATTGGGGTGATGTGGTGACGATTTTTGTTGCCAGTGAGAAGACGCGCAGCTGTGTTCTGCACTAGCTGCAGGCGTCCAATTGACGCCTGGTCCATACCCACGTACAGAGCGTTGCAATAATCCAGCCTTGTGGTAACAAAGGCGTTAATGACTCTTTCTAGGTCTTTAAAAGATAAAAAACGACTTGGTCTTGGCCAATAGTCGTATTTAAAAAAAAAGCAGGTCTTTACTACGGTGCTGACCTGCTTATCAAATTTAAAAGCGCTATTGAAGGTCACTCCAAGGTTCATGACAGAAGGGAGGATGTTTTTATTGAGGGAGCCCAGAATATCAACCGGGGAGGCTGGGATCCAAAATAGATGACCTCGGTCTTGCTCTCGTTGAGGTTAAGGAAATGTTGGCTCAGCCAGGATTTGATCTCTGTCAAGCAGTCCATCAACAGCTGTAATGAGTTGACATTTGAATTTGATTACATCATCGTCGTCATCGGCGTAACAATGGAAGGGGATGTTGTGTTTAGTGAGAATTGAACCTAGGGGCAGTATGTACAGTAGAAAAAGGATGGGGCCCAGGATAGAGCCTTGGGGAACCCCACAGGTAAGAGGGGCTTTGGCAGAGGAGAAGGCACCTAGCTGCACTGAGAAGCTGCGGTCTGTCAGGTAGGACCTGAACCATGCAAGGGCAGAGCCTGTGATGCCTGCGGACTGTTCGAGCCGCGACAACAGGATGCTATGGTACACAGTGTCGAAGGCAACTGTCAGGTCTAACAGCACCAGGACAGCTGGGCTACCTGAGTCGGCGGCTAGGAGCAGGGGCCTCATTTATAAAAGGGATATACGCTCAAAAAATGGCGTACGGCAGTTTCTACGCAATGTTTGCGATTTATAAAATAAATGTTAAACTCTAACCCATGCGTATATGTTATTTAAAACCACCTCGAATATGTTCTGTTAATGTTATGAAATGTTTTCTCATAAATGATGCGGTAAGCAGGAGGACAGAATTACGTCTAAACTGACGCCGTTTTGCATTTCTATAGGTTGTAGGTACGAGCATGGTTATATATATGTTTAATACATGTTTAATCGTGTGTTATGCCGTTTGCCAAGACTTGATAAGTCGCTCGTAAAACACAGGAGGTATGGAAACTAAGAACACCATATGTGGTCAATTGTACAGCTAATATAACACAACACATTAGTTGTATTTCCTTTAACTGGTGGATATAGAGTTGCTGCGGAGGGAGGGGGGGTGAGATGCACAGGCTGCAGTGGAGACGCTGCACACAGCTGATTGACAGCTGGGACACAAACCACCAAATACAAAAACATAATTCAGATCCAGTCGTCATGACTCCACTCCGGAGGGATTCCCCGATAATTTCTTAGTTTCTCAACAAGGGGGGGGGGTCTCCTGTCCCCGGTGCAAACACACTGCCTGAGGAAGGCTATGTGTATTTTCTTTGTCATTAACCTTTTTCGTACCACTTATTTATTTATTTTGGTGACGATCCGACCTCCATGCTGCTACTCTGGTTCAAACTGCATCCACCAAACAATATGATTTATCTCGACCTCCCCAAAATAACCAAAATCTGACACGGTGTGAGATGTTTTTTTTTAGCTGTTCTGTCGTCATTTCCTGCTATCTTCTTCATGCAGTCAGTCAAAAATGAATGAATGAATGGGCGTTTCTTTGACTATTTATAGGCAAATATGGGCGTTACGTGAAGCCCGCAAAAGCTGCACCGCATTTCGAGTCGGTTTGGATTTATAAAGGGAAACAGGCGTAGGACGTGCAGTACGCACTTTCCTCGCCGGTACGCAATGGCTGGTGAATCGGAAGATGTCGGAACATTTCTGTACCTATTTTTTGGATTTCTACTACGTAAGCAACCTTCCCACGTGAATCCTACGCACGGCGTTATACATGAGGCCCCAGATCATTAAAAACTCTTAAAAGGGGCTGTTTCAGTGCTGTGCATGGGTTTGAAGCCAGACTGAAACTTTTCATGAATGCCATGCATGGTTAAGAAAGACTGCAGCTGGGCATAGACTACTCGCTCCAGGACTTTAGATAAAAAAGGTAGCTGGGAGATGGGCCTAAAATGTGCGAGAATGGAGGGGTCGAGATTTTTCTTTTTAAGTAGTGGCTGCACCACGGCATGTTTGAAGGCAGCTGGGACACATCCTGAGCTAAGAGAGGTGTTTATAAGTAATAAAATACTTGATCCAACTGAATCGAAAACATCTCTGAGAAGGCGAGAGGGAATGCTATCTGAGGTGCAGTTTGGTGCTTGACTATATCAGAGAGAGAAGAGAGGGATACAGGCTCAAAGTGGTCGAGGACAGCAGGACACAGAAAAGGAGCAGGATCTGGGGTAGCACTAGTGTGGGCTAGCCTAAGCGCAGATTAAAAAAGTAAGAAACTTATCACAGAGAGTGGCACAATTGAAGAAACATCACAGGGATTAATGATAGAGTTAAGGACATTAAAAAAAACAACCTGAGGTTTATGGCTGTTTTGGGAGATTAACAGAAAGGTGCTCTGTTTTGGCTGCTTTGACTGCCGTCTTGTAGTCGGAAAGGCAAGCACGAAGGATTTCTAGGGAGACAGGGAGCTTATCCTTTTTCCATTTTCTCTCTGCACGTCTGCAAGCGCATCTGAGAGCACGAGTATGGTCATTGAGCCACGGCTCTGAGAGAACTTTGGTGCGTCTAAGCGTAAAAGGAGCAACAGAATCCAATATTAGTGTACACGTCGAGTCAAACATGGAGATCAGCTCATCCGCACTAAGAGCACAGTTCACCCACACACACACAACTTAAAAAAGGCTGCTTTTTTAAGTTCTTACCTCTGTCCGTGCGGATTTGGGGTATTTGCCGGACTTGTATTCTGTGAGTTCCCTGGACTGTTGCTATGACTGCTCCCTATGATGGGGGAAAAAGAAAAACACTGTTGATTAGTGATGGATAAATTAATGTGCTTTGTTAATTACCAACAGTGACACATATCATTGTATGAGAAAATGACTAAATGATAACTATTGTATTTTTTTGTGCCAATTTGTGTTGCTGATCATCATATGACACAATAGTCAAAACCATCTTATTGTACTATTGCACATGTGGTTTTATTTAGAAAAGTGTTTCCCTTTCCCCATATCTCTTACTCATTATGTTCACCTGGTGCCTTGTGTTGTCTCCCCCGCCCCCTCCCCACCTGTGTCTAATTGCTCCCCCCCCACCTGTGTCTAATTGCTGATTAGTGTGTGGGTATTTAGGCTCCGTTTCCCTGTCTGTGTGGGCTGGTAGTGTGTGTGAGATCCTTGTGGCTGGTGACTGTGCTCACGGGAACAGCAAGATTGAGGCTGTGTCCTGTGCTCAAGTTTAATAAATGCCCACACCGGGTTATATTTTTGGACGTTCTGCCGCTCAATTGTCGGCTTCACAATTGGTAACACACAGCAAGAATATGAGCAATATTATCTGACTTGAAATAGCCGAGATTAAACTGTATTTATTCAACATGTGAGAATGTTATGTTGGTTTTTAGACCTTATTTTTACATGGCATAAGACATGTCGAATAAAATATAGGCTTGAAAGGATACAGGGAACTCAAAGAGTGTGTTTGGCATGGATCCAGCAGATATTCATGCTTTACATAATGTTTTTAGTTTGTTTATCAATGGGTGCCATTTTCTATACATAAGGAGTTCGGTATAGACACAAGTGCAACAATTAGTGTGATTGAGATGCAGCCATGTTATATTTGAGATTGCATTTTATCAAATTATATCCAACATATTCCTTGAAGTCAGTTTAGCAGTACCACAACCTGACAAACCACAAAATGCAAGCTAAAACGTTTTTTAACCTGTTTGTTTAGCAACATTTGCAACTCAAAAACGCGTTTAAATAAAGAGTTAGTGGATTATTAAACCAGATTATTCTTAAAAAAAATAGAGAGCACCTGTTAGTGTTTTTAAATGACCCCCTGTTTGTTTTTTTAAACGTTATAATATATTTAAAATAACCTGGGTAAGCTAAGATGGCACGAATGTACTTTAATGGACGAGGAGGACAAACTGTGGCTAAGATTACTTCTCAACGCGTGTCTAGAAGTGCAGCTCCGTTAAAATGAATATGTTCTAAGTACCGACTGACAAGTTGTCAAAAATAACTCGCCTGATCTGAACTGCACGTGAAGGGTTCTCCCGTGCACCGATGTCCCGTCCAGGAGCTGCATGGCATATGGCACAGACACTTCATGTTTGTAGACGGCAAAACCAAATGTTTTCTGTTTCCCATCCGCATCTTTTGGAATCTTAGTTTTGGTCAGAGGTCCTGCCTGCAAAAACAAGCAAATGATGTTGATGACGTACATAAACAACAAGTAGCTAAAGCAAATGCTAGCTGCCGTTAGCAAACAAAGTCAGTCTCTATTAAAATTGCACGCAGCGTGTGGATAAAAACATTAGCGTAACATCATATAACCGAAAATGAGCGTATTTCTTCATGAATCAACATGGTTGGGACATTTTATATGTGACACGCTTTCGGTTTGTTAGCATTATTGACATTTGCTCGTTAGCTATGTCTAGTTTTAGCGACAACGGCACCTGTACAAACATTACAAAATATAGATTGCACACAGCGTGTGCATAAAAAACATTAGCGTAACAACATATACGCGTATTGTTGCGTATTACTTCATAACTTCACACTTTTGTGTAATTTCATCCCTAAAATGCTTTCGTTTGTTAGCATTAGTTAGCTTTGTCTAGTTGTATCCACAACAGTACCTGTATAAACAGCTCGAACAAAAGCTCCTCCGTCACTCTTGAATCTAAATTTCTAATGAAGAGCGTCCGGTCCGCTTCTTCCTCAATCCCCATTGTATATTTGAACAGATACTGGCCTCGCAAGCAACTTAAATGATAACGTGTAGCGTTATTAAAAAAAGGCGCTCCGCTAAATACAACCGGAAGGCCTGTGTTGTCGTAAACTGATATGCGGTCACACCGGAGCTTCTGTCGCAATCAACAGGGGCGTCTTTACGACACAGAAAATACGGTACATGTTTGATATGTTCTAAATTAGCTTTGAACCCCAAAAGTGTATGCATGACAACATGTTTATATAATATGTTTACGTTATATTACGTTGGATATATGCATTTTAATTTAACCTGGGAGCTTTATCTGTAGCCTAGACCAAATAGGCATAAACAACATAACTGGAGGGTTACTAAACTGGAAACAGTAGTTTTCACTTCACCTTTACAACATGATGTTTACTGGTGATATATGATTTTTATAATAAGGCTTGTAAGGATGCAAATGTTCATTGAATTGTTGATTAATGTTGTAATTGTTTTGTAGATTAATCAAATTGTTAACTAGCTAACATGACTCTGTTACTGCTTTCTCATTTCGATTCTGTTTTTTTCGACAAAGACAAGCATTACAATTGGTTGTTGTATAGTGTAAAACATCATGAGTAAGCTATTAAGAATTAAAAAAAACAGCAGAGTTTTTGATAACAACAGGTGATAATAATAACAATAGGGATGTCTTCGCTCTGATTATATCTCTCTGAGTATGCTGGGACATTGTTACTTACTATAATACTAGGGGCCTGAAACTGAAACAGCTAAATGGAATTCATTGTGTTATTTACACCTGTGCCTTTCCTAGTGTGGCATGTCTACATTTAAATAAGGCTGCATTAATTACTTAAAGTATTGCTGGCCTACAAAGACAAGTACACAGACTGAATGAGTGTGTGTGTTCATTTTTTTTAAACGTCCATAAACACAACCTCTTACTTCTGGTTGAAGTTGCTCAAGGCAAAATGTTATGATTCTGATTTTTTTCATTTGATTCCATATAGGGTGCAGTCGTTGCAACAGTCCAGGGAACATGCTGAATTCAAGTCCTGGAAATACTTCAAATCAGCATGGCCACAGGTAAGAACATCTCATAGACAGTTTCTCCAGCAATGCCAAAAACAAGATACCATCAGTAGCATTAAAGTAGCTACTGGCTCTTCTCTGTCTTAACTTGGCTGGAGCTTTTGTGTCCCTCTATGCTTTGCACTGACATCTGCCTTTCGATGCAATGTTCCACCTTCTTACTTTGCTAATATAAAGTAATTCTGCTCTTCTTATCTCTTCTCTTCTGTGGCTTAATCCGTTTCTCACTGTTGCACAGAGATAAGGTTTTCTTTTTTTCTTACCCTGTGGCCCTCTGATTGGGTCAGCGACTCAAGCGCCTGGAACCAAGTGCCTCTGTGGTTTCAACATCATTGAGTGTGGAGGTCAGGCGAGCGGCGTGAAAGGCTTGACTTCCACACTAATCAGATGGGCCGGGGTGTCTATCCTCCATATTAATTAGATCCATTTAAACTAATGATTTCCTCCTTCATGCCTGGAAAAAGATCCTCACAGAATTGGGCTTGTTACAGCTCAAGGAAGAGAAATGGGCATGGTTCATCAGCGACAATCTGAAAACAGCCTTTCTTTCAGTTTTCCTGCTGTTTAATTTATGAAAGACCATGCTAACCTTGCAATCTGTATGATATATTTATTCCATGCAATGTGCTGTTTCCATCACTTATATTTCTCACGTGGCAATAAACACTGCAATTTAACACCAAAATCTTGGCTGTCAACATGTCATGGGGGACCTTTGCTGCCGTGCATAGTTGTTAACACTTGACGTATTGGGTGTATTGGCACTTTCCCACAAAATGCTTATGATTTAAAATGCTGCAATGTTGCAATGGAAGCAGTAAAAGAAGCCTAAACCATAAAACCACACCTGTGCAGTATACTATTTGATGACTAAAGCCCTTGAATCTATTTTAGGTCCCTACATTGCCATTACCCCATACATCTCCCTGATGTATTCCCTCCCTTTTTATAACCATTGGAAGGAATTCAGCAGTGCACTATGAAAGTGCTGTTCCACAGAACAAAGTGTACAGTGTGGAAATGAGAGAGAATTGAAAGAGAAACAGGCAGACCTGCTGAATGTGTAAAACCCCTCATTACTGCCCACAGAACCTATGGATGTACTTTTGTAATTTACTTTTGATTTCTGTACTGAACTAAATAAAAAAAATTAATTAAATGTCTTCATACCACTCCATTGATTACTCATTGTTCTTTATACTAAGAGTGAAGTGGCTGGAAAGTACCAGTAGATGGCAGCATAGATCCAACTGTTAGGATCGTTTGGTTGCATCTCTCTGTGGGGATATGGTGCTATGCACTGAGGAAGACAAAATACATGCTGAATTTAAAGAGTTTGATTGGTTTTCTTTTACATGTGGGCATAGGAAGTTTTATAGGAATATTCTCTATTTATGTTTCTCTGTTGGCCTGTTGCCCACTTTAAGATGTTTCCTCTCATTAAAGGATAGAGGCTTGTTAGGAATGTGGTATTGTTGTCCATGGAACTTTTTCTAGAGTATTTTTTTGTTTAAGCAGTGAGCATAGATCCTGAATGAAAGTCCTCCCGGATTTACATTTTGCATTTTACAGTACATGTATATTGGACATTTTCAGGAATATACACATTTTTGGATACCCTGCAGGATACACTAGGCATACTTTACAATGCATCATACGTCACTTACTTACATTATCGTTCGTTGAATACTAGATATTTTACAAAGCACATTGGCATTCAGCTGCTCCAGTTAAATGTACTTTAGATTCTCAATTTATTACCCGACATTCACTTTATGATCCAAGACATTGACAAGCAGAGCTCTTGTCATGCCTTTTGATCTTTTGTCTGTGAAATAAGTATTGCTCAAGCAGAAAAACCATTGTGCTAATTTATAACATTACAAAAGCCCTGTCAGAGCTAAAAATAAAACAGCGCTATGCACTTTAGCTCGAGAACACATCTCGTCTTACACTCATTAACATGAGTGCATCGGTTTCCCTTATAATGGCTGGGTTTTTGGATGCCTGCACACAAGTCTTGGCCGCATTGTTTTAATTAATAGAGGAGGGAAAAAGCATGACAAAATGGGAGCAATGCTCAAGGGCAAGATGGTTCCCAGATAGCAAGCATTCAGGGCCGGACCCCAGAAATAGGCCACCACCAGCCACCCTTGCTCTGGTCCCATCAGGGTGAAATCTTATGGCCGTTTAGCTTCTGTAATGAGGCTTACATACACACACATACACACACTGTGCTGACTTTCAATTATGACCTCTGGCCTGGAGGGTGTGCTGGGGACTGTGAAGAGATGGACTGGTGGCTAGACACATCCTCCTGCAGCTACAACCACCCCTGCTTTAGGCTCCAACCTATGCACAACGCATCTTCCGCTGCCCTTCCCTCTTGTTCATTAATATTCATAATTCATGTGGAATGAAGTGATTCAGGATCATTAAACGCACATGAATATTTGTCGGATGAAAGTTTAATTAAGCCATTCCTCTTTGGCAGCGTGATGTCACAGAGCGGCTTCCCATTCACTGCATCCAGTGCACAATTTAATGGCCTGTACCTTTTTTTTATATAAGTGCTACTCAGCGCTTATCCAGCAACAACCTCCAGCTTTATTTTACACCTCCTGCGCCGCGGGACAGACTCAATTGATGGGGATGGCTGTTTTAGTGGTTCCTATAGTTCCAGTGGCAATATGTGGATCAATCATACTTAATTCAAAAGAGCAGGAGAACCACTTTTGTGGTGGATGTCATTTATTATTCAGGACTGCGGACTATAGGATCGCCTTTTAGATTGTTGAGTAAGTGGGATGTACATACTGCATACAATGTGTCTCTAACAATGTGCTGTATGCTGAGTACAAAATACAATATGCATAAGGTCCATCATTTCTATTATCTTGTATGTGATTCTGAAAGCAATTCTTAGATTACAGCACAGCTTTGAGTGTGTTGTAGTCGGAGAAAATCAACATGGCACACATTAAGCCACACACACACAGTGGACTTAAAGAGGCCCTATTAGGCCATTTGGAGGTTGTCCCTTCCCTGTAGGGTGCTATATAGTTTCTGTGCATGTGAATGGTCTGCAAAGGCTAAACCCCCAAAGCTTTCTCCAGAGGCCGTTTCTCTCCTACCCACTCCCTCCCGCCTGAAACGCCTCCATTGGACTCCTTTGTTTACTTCCTGAACATAGTGACGTCACTTTCCAACACATTTTACATAGGCTAAGGGCGGGACCAGGGTTTCCGTTAGCCGTAATTACCGTTTTTTAGCTGGTAAAATTTAGTAAAAAACGGTAAATTAAAAACCTGCCGGTCAAAATGTCCGCTAATAATTAGGGATGCTCCGATCGATTGGCAGCCGGTCATTATCGGCCGATATTCACTCTTAATAGTTTGATCTGTGCTCTCTATAAAGGCCGATCAGGAGAGCTGGATCTGATCGATATGGACATAAACGCGAGTGAAGTGTAACCGGACACGAGAGAGAGATCAGATCAGCTGCTGCATAATCACCTGAAGCCCCGCCCACTGTTTAGCGCGCTGCATGAGAAACTGACGGGCTGTCAGGAGAGAGAGTGAGGGAGAGAGGAAAAGAGAGGATCCGTTTCTCCCGTGTTATTATTATAAGTTAATTTAAACTTTTGAATAATGTACTTCATCTACTACAAGTAGTTTGTTTGAATGTAATAATGATGTTGTTTGTTGTTTGTGGAATCATTTATTGAAAAATGAATCTGAATTTTTCGATGTTATAAACTGAAGCAATATAAAAATGATCAGCATATCCGGTCCTAGTCCGGTACGGAAACTCTGCTACACAATTCTTATTAGTATTTTTATTGAAACATGACCGGTAAGTTTCAAATTTGTCCGGTAAAATAAATTCTGTCCGGACATTTGACCGGCGAGAAAAAATCCAAGCGGAAACCCTGGGCGGGACATCTCTAAGTGGTTGACCAATCACAACGAAGCCGGCCAGCCAACCAATCAGAGCAGACTGGGCTCTGGTTTCAGACAGAGGGTGAAAAGAGGTGCTGCAGCACAGGCAGTATGAGAAAAGACCTTTTTGAACATTAAAGCATGGAGACATGTCACAGTAGAGGCACAACATACATATATGAACCTGAAAATTAGCAGATTAGGGCCCCTTAAGCATTACTGATTTTTTTCCTGGCAGAATAATTTCCAATCAATCAATTTCTAGAGGTTTGCCTACATTTGTAAGTGTGGGACTCTAGGGAAATGTTCTGTCCTCACTTTATAAGGAACGTCTAATGAAGTGACTCTCTCTCTCTAACACACACGCAGACAAGACCTCATCACTGGCAGCTTGCCACCCCGATTCAACACCCTCTTAAAACAAATGGATGCAAAAATCTTCTGAGGGGTGTCCGAGCCGCTTCGTGTCTTCACAGTGTCTCTCCCCCGTTTCAACATGCTCGTTATCTCAATATCGCCGCTGCATGTTGCTGCCGCCCTGACATGCCGTGACTTCATTTTCATAACTGCTTCTCCCTCCCTCTTGCGTTTTGTTTCCCTCTCTTAAACACAAGCACACACACACACACACACACACACACACACACACACACACACACAC
>CALSBZ010004116.1:1283122-1295839 GCA_943591055.1 Gobionotothen gibberifrons
ATATTGAACTAAGGATGTCAATCACTTCCAACAAAGTAGTTAATACTTTAAGTAGAACACCAAACTGCCCAGGCAGAAAACACAGGTGTTCTTTTATTCCAAATGAAGAATTATTTTTCTCAGTAAATCCCCCATTACAGTACCAGGGAGACAATGCAGGAGCTCAGTAGGATTGAAGGACTTCAAACACTTGCTTGAGAGTCTGTCAAATCCATAATACCTCCATGTGCATCTGTGCCAACAACTCCTCCAATGACTGCATGAAAGGCTGGTTGCAGACAGCACAGGGAAATTATGAAGTTATGAGCAAAGTAGTTGAAGAATCGTGGCATTGAACTGAATACTTTCATTAGTAGGGCAAAACATTGCAGTGATTTAAAAGAAATAAACATTTTGCTGTGACGGTTACAAGTGACAGACCATGATATATAGAGTCCTCAAGCCCTAAACTGTTGCTACTAAGTATAACATGTTTGAAGAGAACGTATTATACTCATTTACAGGTTCATATATGTATTTAGTGCCTCTACTGTGACATGTTTCCATGCTTTAATGTTCAAAAAGGTCTTTATTGAAAATACCTTTTCACCCTCTGTCTGAAACCAGAGCCCAGTCTCCTCTGATTGGTTAACTGGCCGGCTCTGTTGTGATTGGGCAACCGCTTAGAGATGTCTCACCCCTTAGCCGATCACGTACAATGTGTTGGAGCGCTAGCCAATAGGAGCGTGAGTGTTACACAGTGATGTCACTATGTTCCAGAAGAAAACTAATGACTATAATGGAGGTTTTAGGCAGGGGGGGAGTGTGTGTGAGAGAAACTCCCTCCGTGGGGTTCTTTCGGATTTAAGCCTTTGCAGACCGTTTACATGCACAACAACATACACTACAGGAAATGTGAAACAACAAAATGAATATAAAAGGGCCTCTTTAAAGGTGGGCAATACAAACGTTTGAAAGTTACATACAGTACATGCCTTGTTTTGCATTTGGAGTGAAATGAGTAATGCAATTGTTGAGTTTGGAAAAAATCCCAAAAAATCCAAGATTGTAGGAGTTCATTTACACAATTCTAAATCTGATTTGGAATTCTATGAATAGAGACTCATAACACAATGACAGACGAATACATGTACGTGAGAACCGGAATAACATTTTTGACACAAGCCTGGAATAGCCTTCACAACCCAGAAAAATGTGGTTCAGACGAAAGCATTATTCCTGCGATAAAAGTCACGCAAAGCTCTGTTTGAAAAGTTGTCGTTGTGAATAACTGCCAGGACGTGTTGAACCACTGAACCGTCGCCTGTGTTGTGTCCTCTCGTGCTGATATTCATTTCTGCTGACAGCCCCTTCCCAAAAAACCCCTTTATCACCCATTCTCCTGGACATATTTTGTGTCGCACGTCAAAGGAAGGTCTCTCTCCCTCAATCACGGGAATTCAGCCTTCCAGACGCAGACAACTTTTCAGGTGTCAGGAAAGTATGTTGCTGATGCTTCAATCGGCCGCTCCATTTAGTGCGACGATAAGGAAAAAGTTAAGCACGAGAGAGAGAAAGAGAAAAACAATAACACGGCGGACTTGAGTGAGTGACTGGCTCGACTTGTTATTGAACTGCGCAAAGCTGACAAATAAAAAAGGGGATGAAAACACTGTATGTCAGTTCTTCAATTTCACGCAAGACTGCCTTGCATCATTGCAGTGTATCCCTATAATAAAGAGCCTTTGCGTACTGAATAGTGATTACTTCTCCTCCGTCAGTGTGCCACGCAGCTGCTGATAGCTACTCGAAGGATTCTTCAAACACAGCGGGCGCCTCTCATCTGACCTCAATCCAGTCATACGAGGACACCTTTGAGATTGTGCGTCTGAAGGCAATTGTTTCTGTGCTGAAAGCTTGCAAGCCTGACTTTGGGCACAGGTCACAGGTGACATATTAAAAGACGGGAGCTGGTGTCTTTCTTTTTCACCTCTGTAGTTGTGCTTTCTCGGATCGACTGGGACACCTGTCACATGAACATCCCCCCCTGGGGTACTGCGCCCCCTGAGAGGAAAACAGAAGCATGAAAGACAAAGCAAGAGGAATATAGGGCCCGGCAAGGACAGCTGTCAAACTGGCAGGCAGGTTGCCCAACGTGGTCTTAGAACTGTGGATGTGATCGATATCGGGCTGACGTTGTACACAAATACACACATACTGTACACACACCCATACTTCTATCTCTACTCCCTGATTACCCTAACTCACTTATTTACGTGGCCACTTATGCCAGAAAGAAGAATGTCCTGCATCAGCATTGTGCTGCTGGGTCGTGTTTGCCATTAAGCTTTTAATTGCATTATGGGACATAAGCATGATTGATGCAAGTGGGGAAAATGGTGATGCTGCAGAGGGAGGACAGTGCCTCTAAACAGATCACTCAACCCATTTGTAGGTAGATTGTTTTGATCATTGTAACAGACTTGTATACTGTATAAGTGCACACTCTTTTCGCTCCAAACCATATATTTTTACGAATGATCTTGGAATGATGTCATCACCAGCAGTAAGAAGCTTTTTTTTGGCACCAAATTCTGTTTTTTTGTTTAGTTTTTTTAAATGTACATTAGTTTAACTCAAATTTCAGTCCAGCTCCACATCTGCTTTTTTTCTTTGCACTTTCTTGCGCTCATTACTATAAGCTTATACACACGAGATGGCTAAATCAAGGAAGCGTTACCGTTTGCTACAAACCCTGGTAAAAAATAAAGTTGTCTCACCTTTTTATAAATGCGGTAGATTCATACATTTGTGGTAAGTCTGAGCTGTTCATTTGTTGTGGTGTTTTCGTTGTCCATGATTCTTAGAACCGGCAATGTTAGCTCAAATCTTTTTCGGAGACATACGTGTAGTAGTTGTGGGTCAACTGTATATTAAAGGATCTGGTAAGTAATTCATTCATTTTTCATTCCACAAAGATGCCTAAACATGTTTGTTGGACTTTCTAAGTGGCCACCTCTGATACGCCTGATATGTACAAAGCAATGTGAAAAAACATACTATTCCAAAGATGATTTAAAGTGGTTATGTTGTGTTATTTTGAAGCAACATGGACTCTTACATGATGCAAAGTGACCTCAGGATAGCATTACACAATCCGCCATAAAAAGCCCCCACAATAACCCCCTTGTTTAATCATTAATTCATAGCCTGATCAACTGAGTACGGAGTAATTTACTATTATAATATGGCGTTTGCCCTTTGCATTACGCCTGGATGCTGAGTCAGAGCATTATTCTACATGGCTACTGCCTAAGTGTGCTCCTCAGGGCAGGGGCAGTGAATGATGACTTGGTTCTGCTTTTCTTGCCAACTGCTTTTCTGTTTCTTAGACCTAACATAGGGATTACTCCCATATCACTTCTGATTAAATCAGATATAGGCCTTGTCACATCCACTTGCCATTTCATTCAGAGCTCCATCTCTTTCATGTAGATCCTGGTTTTGTTCTAACAGCTTCAGTTAAACATTAGGCACATTGTCATCGTGTTTTGGAGGGATTTGGTCACATCTGCGGTCATGTTCATAATGCGACAGGATACATTTTCTGTCTATGCCACTCATTCCCCCCCCTTTCTCCTTCCCCTGTCTTTCCCTTTCTCGTTCTCCAGTTGGAGGGAAATGACAAGCCGATGTTCTGGAGCCAACCTGACACGCTCTAGTGGACGGACTTCGGTGTAATGAGTGACAACTGCATGCTAGGCAGTCCCAGCAAATCAACAGTGAAAACAGGGAGAGCGGATCCGCGGGCCTAATGGAAACCACTGGTGCTGTAAGTGCCCGTCTAATGGGCCGGACACACAAACACACACACCAAAAAGCTCAGGAAGTCAGAGGGGATCATATCCAAGAATATTGTCCGGTCTTGCTAAAAATAAATGATTTCTGTAGACCGCTACGTAACGAGTCAGAGAAAAATATGGACCTTCAAAACAGGAGAATATGCCTGTGCCACGGCTTGAGGGACATGTCGTGCCTATTAATAATTCATAGTCGGACAATCAGACAAAGACAGGTTGTCAGTTACCAGATTGTTTTATTCGCAGTGTGAAAACACAGCCTACTCATTGCTGCAGGGGAGGGCAACTCCACACTTCTTTGCACTTCGATTATTTTCTGTACTTCCCCCCTTTTTTTCTAGATGGACCATCTGACCACACCATTCTTCAGTTCCCTTAGGCAGAGCTGGTGGCAGACAGGGTCATTAGTAACCATCTGGACATGTTCCCCAAACTGCACCCACTATGGGAAAACCACCCAATATTAGGCCATGCACCTATCGTATTTTATTTCCTGCAAGTCGATGATTGCTGGCACCTCCGTTGACAGGTGTAGTCTTTAAGTCCCCAAATACCCAGTCCTGACAATAACCTAAAACAAAAAGTATCCTGGATCCCCAAAACCCCTTCAATCATCCCTCAGAGGCTGCTGAGGGATGGATGGAGAGAGACAGGGATCCTATGAGAGAGCTTCTTGTCTCCTTTAATACACATGAGACCAGCAGGAAATAGTGCTTTGTGAGAAGTAATCAGCCGTAAAGAATCTGACCTGATCACACCCCTCTTTGTTGCTGTCACTTGTAGAGGGCAACATCAGATTATCTTATTTGGAAATCAGTTTCTTTTGCCCTTATCAGGTTATTGAGCTGATGGTCAGTCATGTAAAACACATGCAGAATACAACCCTCTTTTTCTGCACTTGAATACGTTAACAGCTCTTGTTGATTACCGAGTCCATTCGATTCCAGTTGGTAAGGGCCTATAAAGTGGCACTTAATAAATGATGCTCTATAATGGTGGCAAGTACATTTAACCCGTAAGTAATGCTGTCATTTTCTCACCTGTGTGGGTGCTAAAAGGTCCCTATTGGCCCTAAATGAGTAGTGAAAATGGGTTGCTACTGGGATTGTGGTCTGTGATAGCTTTTGGCTGAGCTAAATGGAGATTGTCTGTGGTGGGAAATCGCTGATCTTCTACTTATCCCTGCTGATACTCTTAGAGGCAAGAGTCCTATCAGAGAGGCATGTATCATAACAGCGTGCAATCTATGTGCCCAGTAGCATAACGTGAGTTTCAACTTCCAGTTCCAATTATGATGTTCACTTTACTCTTGCCCTGCTTGGGGTTTCGCTTTGTTTGGCACCATAAGGTAACCGGCTCAATTACAGGCATAGTGGAAAAACACATTAACCGTATTTCAACACTGTTGCCTCAAAAAGAGAAGGGTGGAAAGTAAAAACGAAATGGAAAGTGCTGTTTTCGTGTTAGACCTAAGCAATGTGCTCTTTCCCTCCCCACGGGTCAGCATGACTCATATTGATGATTTCCTGGCGCATGTTTCAGAAAAATGAAGAATTCTCTCTCTACCTGGGCAGGTACTCAAAGCTTGCCCCTGCTGAGTGATGCTAGCTCCGTCTGTGGGCACTTTGCCAACATTTGCATTTATTTATGCGGACGCTCGCTCACCCAACCTGCCCTGTGATATCCTGCCAGTATCAGCAATCTCATCTGCTGCCTCACGACTCGCTGCAAAACTCCTATTCTCACCTTAAGCACCCTAACAATCACATGACTTGAATAATGCATGAGCTCCTCACCATACACAAATACATACACATATATTATAATGAACAGGATAGTGTGATGCATGTTGGGCTGAAATCAAGTTGTAGACAAGTATGGTTTCTCATATTCACATAATAGAATCAGTGTTAGAAAAAGGGTGAAGTTACGGCAACTGCTAGGAGCGGAAATGGCTTTGAATGATAAGGAACATTTAATACATCATTATCCCCACATTATAGTGTGTTGTTCTCATAAAAGTGCAATTTTGTGAATGTGAATGAGATTTCTTAACATCCCATCCCACATCATGTCTTGATGGGCAACAGGTTTGACTGTCCCATTAATTCCAAAATGTTTGGTGCATTTCTGCCAGCTATGGTTGTATTCAATCAAATATACCATTTAACAAAGTCAACCAAAGAACAAACAAGCTAATGATTACACCTATGAGTACATAGGTCTTATGGCCCGTCCACACAGCAGCGTTAAAAAAATCTTCCAACACTTCTGCCCATTGACTTTGAATGGGGTGACGTCACTTTGCCTCGCTTTTCACCAAACTGCATTGTGGGGAAGCAAAGCGGAGATTTTCAGGATTTTCAGGATTCAAAAGTTGAGCAATGTTCAACTTTTGAAGCTGAGGTGTCAGCCAATCAAATCCCGTTAATGCAAATCTGACAGTACAAGCGCTAGCCAATCAAACCGCGTGCAAGCTGGGAGTGAAAAGTACACGTGAAAATACACCAAGTACACGTGAAAATACACCAAGTATACGTGAAAACACACCAAGTACACGTGAAAATACACCAAGTACACGTGAAAATACACCAAGTATACGTGAAAACACACCAAGTACACGTGAAAATACACCCAGTACACGTGAAAATACACCAAGTACCGCAGTTCATTTTCTATATTCCCAAAAACCGGAGGAGAAATTAGTTATTGCGGTAGCAAATCACCCGGTTCTCTATGACCACAAACCGGAGGAACCAGGCACGCCCACCTCCAAGATTTTCAAGATTTTTTTAACCCGGCTGTGTGGACGTACCGTTACGCCCCGTCCACACAGCAAATCTTGAAAATCTTGAAAATCTTGGAGGTGGGCGTTTTCTGAAGCTTGGGTTTTTTTTGCGAGCAACTAGACCAACAACCAATCACATGAGTCTCCCGCCCCCGACATACAAAGCAATAGCAATGTTAAAAAGAAGTAAACTGGATATAAAATCCCCAAACAGGCGAAAACCTACCAGTTTCACCCACTGTCTCTGCCACCTCCCTCCATGCCTGGTTCCTCCGGTTTGTATCCCAGTAAAAGTTAAGGGTGATTTGCTACCGCAATAAAAAATGTCTCCTCCGTCTTTAGGAATATAGAAAATGAACTGCGATATGTCACTCCCAGCTTGCACGCGGTTTGATTGGCTAGCGCTTGAACTATCAGATTTGCTTAAACGGGATTTGATTGGCTGACGCTTCCACCTCAGCTTCAAAAATTCAACATTGCTCAACTTTTGAATCCTGAAAATCCTGAAAATCTTCGCTTTGCTTCCCCAGAATGCAGTTCGGCGAGAAGCGAGGCAAAGTGACGTCACCCCATTCAAAGTCAATGGGGAATTTTTTTCCCGAAGCTTTGGAAGAAAAATATTCTAGTAAAATATTCCTTTTTTCTTACTGCTCTTCTTCCTTAGTGTGAGATGAGTGTTGTGTACACACCATCATAGCAGTTGGCGCGGTTCCACGGTAAATGTGTAGTTTGGCTCGCAACAAGCCACAAGTAAACAGCAAAATGACTGGAGGCATGAGGGAATGGTAAATCCCTGTTAATCGACTGTGGAAGAATGTAGACAGGGTTAATGTCAAGGTTGCAAAGATTAATATAAAAATGTGATTTGCTACAGTTTACTGATTATCTGATGAAAAGCATAATTACTAGTGTCAGCCACTGAAAAAGGTCAAATTGACTTGATAAATGGTGTTAAAGGTGGGGTAGGTAATTTTGGAGAAACCAGCTTGAGTGCGCTAGAATTTGAAAATACACAGCTGGAAAGAATCTGCCACTTCCTTACAGAGCCCCTCCTCCAACACACACGAACGCGCACATGCATGACCAATGAGGGAGATAAGTGTGTGCACAGATGGAAGGCTGACAGGCAGGTAGGCCATCCAGTTATTTTAGCCGGGCCGGCTCAGATGATTGGTCGTGCTTTTTACAGCACTACGGCTTCCAGAGATGACATTTTTTTAATGGATTTTGTGTCAAAGCACTTAAGATATTCATTGCTATCGGGATGTTAAGAGCATTCCATGGAATATAACAAAAAGTGTATCTCGAGCCGGTTTCTCAAACTTACCTACCCCACCTTTAACCCATTAGTTACTTGCAATCTGACAAATAAAACTGATTCATCAGCTGTCAAAATGTTATTATTGTTAATATAGAATCAAATGGCATTTCATCCCATTATCCTCATTAAGCAAATCTGGTCTTGTTTATTCTTTACTCCAGCGATTGAAGAAGTGCTGAAACTCACCAGGCTCACTCAGACTGAACTGCCCATATGACACAATGTAACATATAATCAAGACCAAACGTTGGAGTTTACACTAAGGGGAACCAGGATTTTCTGTATGTGTAAACAGAACATCTCTGGCTCTCCGGTTTCAGGCTTTACGTTTTGGTTCCTGTCACATAACCTGCCATGTTAACGGAGCCCAGTGTCACATCGTGTGAAGGAGCGCTGTGGCGTGCAACGCTCTGTCTTTTCTCAGCCTCTTTGTTATTTCTCTGCTGTGCTGTGCGTGTTAAGGACAGAGACAAAGTCATACTTAGTTGCCCTCATGTTTTGGAAGTAGTCCCTTTCCTGGATTCAAATAACTACAAGGCATGACTTTATTTTTTATGAAACAGTATCATGAGAGATGCCATGCCTACCGGGTCTCCTTGTTCTCTGTAATTGCTTTCACTGCCATCGGCCAGACAGGCTCTTATTCTCCACGCAGGACGTTGTTCGTCATCCTCTCAAGTGAGGCGCTGACCAAAATAAAAGGCCACCCTTTCTTCTCCACAGGCCCATGTCTGAGGATGCCTCACAAGCAGATGTCCAGGGATTAGGCTCCCCCGTCCCAGTGGAAACACACAGGCTCTGTTTACTTTGCTTTCCTTGTAAATATCAAGTATTTTTAGAAAAAGTCTGTGCTGTACTGCCGAGTGAGTGGACTGCACAGAACAAGCATCAACACACTGGAAATCTTCCATTGTGACAGCAGGAGATGCTTCATCCCACTATGCCTCGACTGCAATGTGGCATGGCTTCATCTGCCTCTCAATACTGTAGATGTTGCTGTCAGTCCCATCTGTGATTGAGCTCTCCGTATGCTGCTCTGTGACTCGCCCTGGTCATGTTAGTTATTCCGTGTAGCGGGTGGAAACAGAGTAATTCCAGTGCTGGGGTTACATGATTATCCATTACTATGAGCTCAATTGAATTCAAAGCAGTCTTACTCTGGTTATTTCCATCACAACAACTTGCCCTGTGAAAGAGAGAAGGATAATATCTGTGTCAAAATAAGAAATAAGAACCAAAAGGAAATCCTGAGTGATTTACTTGTGAATGTTAGCAAGCTAGGCTAAATAGGAAAATACAAAGAGACATTTTAATCCAATTTATAGTCCTCAAATACAATGAAACATAGGAAATGACCCCCCCCCTACACAAAATGTGTGAATAGTTCATATTCATGTTTGATTTTAAACGTAAAAGAAAAAGAATGTACATATACTTCCATGCAGAGTTTTTTCTGATTTAATAAATATACATCATTGCAATATTTTACAACATGATAACCTATACATTACAATATGTAGTGGGAAATCTTTATATTACAGTGCAAACTTTATATACGTTAGGTACTTTATATGCTTGGGTACTTTATATGTAACGTGTGAACTCTATGCAGTACAACCTTTATCGTTGTTACCTTACTGGGTGAGACAGGCTATAAAAGAGTTTCCATAATGGTGTGTTTTCAGTCTTGCAACAGTTCCCATATTGTATTTCTATCGTTTGACCTATGAGAAAACAGAAGTCTGTGATTGACATGTTCAAGTTCAAGGGGGGACAAGCTTAGCGTTGCACAATGAACTGGCGTGACTGCCTGGGTGCCAACTGAAGGGCCCATTGTACATCCTGTTTTGCTAGGCAAGTTCCTCAGTTCTTGTCTCCTCCATCTGTTGCTAACTTCCACGTCGTGAGCAAAGATCCGGATTTCAGCCTATTGAAAGATTGACAAGTTTCTGTTCCCCTGGAAAGTTTATCACCTACCAGGAGCCCCTCCCTGACAAATGACAAACTGTTTGTGAAACTTTATAATCTCTATGCATTTCTTACTCTTTGCGCACTCTGCCAGAATACTCTGTACTCTGTAGACCTGTGCCTTTGAAGCTTCAAATAAATAACCGGAAAGACAACTCTGTTTTGTTTCACCAGTTTATTGATTGACCTTTGTTGAGTGTGTATCTCCTCAGTATTTTACTGGCTTTTAGATTTCCATATCATACAATAATACAAGATAAATCTGATGAAATTAAAATACATTTTTATTTAATTTAACTTCTAACGTTGACATGAACATTTTAGGAAATTTGATTTGATCTTGTTTTGCAGATTTGTATTCAAAAATCAAGCAGCTGTCATGAAACCCAACTCTCCAGATAAATGAAGTATTCTGATTCTGATATTCTATGTTTGGTAATGATATCATTCACCACATACCGTACAAAGATTTCTGTTGTTATTTCTGTGTAGGTCATGGGGTGTTTAATTATTTACATGGACTTTCATTGTGTTGCTTCTGCCTCTCTCGCTATCCGTCTTAAGAGCTGTTCTGCCTGTCAGTAACTCTATTCCCTCAATGACTCCCTGCCATCTGGCTTTCTGATGTATTGATACACATTAGCTCCGGGGAGATACACATTAAGTCGTAAGAGAAAATGTAGTTAACCCTCTCTCACACGGGAATCCATTTCCGCCAAGTTGCTTTGCAAACTATGTATGTTCTCTGCTTCATACACACCTATTAACCTATTGTTTCACTCAATTGAATTTGCAAATGAATCTGTTGTGAAGGCAAACCCAAAGATAAATTCTCGTCCACGCGGGGTAATTGTCTGTCGATGGAGTCGTAGCAGTTTGAAGTGTGAGGCTTTGAAAGAGATAGTATGAGTTTGTGTGATAACATGGGCTACATACACATACTCACTCTCACACGGACTGCTGTAGAGACGTGCAGGCAGGTCGGCAGAGGTGACAGCATCTAAGACAAGGTGACCTGAAATCTATAAGCTGCACCTTAGTGTGCGCACAGCTGGGAAATACAACAGCGTGCCGACTGAAAACATGCGCACCAGGGCTTTGATTAAACGATTCATCTGTATGCTGATGATATCTCAGTGTTTCAAGGCTATTGCTGAATGACACCTTTTATTATGTGGCTATGTTTCTAAAGGTTTCAAATTATACACATAATAGACACATAAAGAAATGCGTTCTAGTGAGGCACAGTGGCTTAAAGAAAACATTTGACATCACTTAAAGCCTCGATGTAGTTTACGTGCCAGACTGATAGGTTAGAAACACTTGATTGACCCCAAATTGGGAATGACAGTAGTTTTTATCATTTCCACTTCCACTGAAAACAAATACCATAATTTCCCATAATATCTACCCATTCCTTTAAGAAAGGTTTAAGATTGTATTCCCCATTTAAAATATATGAAAATAATCTGACTTGCCAACCCTTAACCAAGACGTTTTTAAAGTAAAACACTGTATTTGAATGATACCCAGGCACCTGAACAAGTGAACAAATCCAGTATTTTACATATCAGAAAAACATGTACGTATTTTTGTGTGTAAAAAATCGTTTTCACAATCCCTAAGATTTATCTTATTGAAACCCTATAAGCAAGAAAAAAACAACATTGTTAAACATGAGCTTGGATTTTGCTCAGAACCATTAACAGTGTTTAAATCGTTGGTGAATAATAGGGATTAAAAGCGGTCTGATATTAAAATGCAGCCAAGGCTTTCAAGCCAAGCTCTTAACACGGTCATAAAGATATATATTTACCTTCCTTAAATGTAATTATAGTGCTCGCCCCATGGGACTGTAAGACGAGCCTGTTCCCTCTGATATGCAGCTAATTGAGACCACCTTGTCTTCTTTAAAGGTCACTTTGTGCTCATCCCCCCCTGCTTCTACAGCGCGGCCACAGATACAGAGAATCAGCCTTTCACATATTGGAAGTACTGTGTTGACAGAGGGATGAGAATGTATTCAATGATCCATAACACCTCTGGGTCACTTTCACTGGAGTGGTTGTCCTTGGTTTGTTTTTGAAGGAGGTTTTTTAAGAGGCGGCTCTTTTTCTTTGTCTGAGCTTATCCTCTTTTCCACACTGAAGCCAGCTCCACTCTCTTTCCCCCTCACTCACTTTGACCCCCCACTGGTAAGAGCACATGGCTCTTTCCTCAAGTTGCTTGGAGCAGACTAATAACAATAACTGCATCTGCGGGATCCAATTTTCGGTTTGACACATCGGGTAATAAAAGGCAGCGATTAACTGCTGTGATTCATTGTGCACGACGCTGCAGTCATGTGACATCATGTTAGTTTGATCTCTGCCCAGTGTGTCCAGCGCTCCAACACATTGTACCTGATAGGCTAAGGGGCGGGACATATCTAAACGGATCCAGCCAGCTAACCAATCAGAGCAGACTGGGCTCTGGAGGGTGAAACGAGGTGCTGCAGTACAGGCAATATGAGAAAAATAAAAAGCTGTAAGTATGTAAAGATGTCACCGTAGAGGAGCAAGATACTAATATGAAAAGAAAATATGGCCCTTTTTAAAATATTTCTAGGCATAACATCTTAATATGTAAAATATTAAATACAATTCTAAATATTTGTGGTAGACAGGTGGACAGTAATTGTGAAATAAATCAACTGTTATGTAAACAGGAATGTAATGTTTGTGCACAAAGAATATATAAAGTTGAAGCGACAATGTAATTGTGTAAGTGTCAAGGTAATTGTGTAAGTGTCAAGGTAATTG
>CALSBZ010004116.1:1295849-1313743 GCA_943591055.1 Gobionotothen gibberifrons
GTAATTGTGTAAGTGTCAAGGTAATTGTGTAAGTGTCAAGGTAATTGTGTAAGTGTCAAGGTTATAACCAGAGATCAGAAGTCTTAAAGAATGCAAATGTATGATTCATATTTCATCTAATATAATTGATGGATAGATTATAAACCTTAATGTCTTATAAAGTGTGTCCCCAATGACATTGGCCAATGGGCACACTAATGTGTTCTGTAATTGTGTGCACTAAGTAAACAACACTCCAGCTGAGAAATTAGCCAGAGGAGTGCATAAATAAAATGTGTCCCTAAGCTTGTTAGCCCACCTCCCATCACAAACTAATTACAACAAAGTTTGACTTTTCCACAAAACTGCTGCAGCGTGTCCCTGGAAATACAAACACAAAAGGTCTCTGAGTGACACCTGCCAGCAGACAAGGCATCTCTCTGCATTTCCATTAAGGCACATTCTTCAGGGCAATGGACTCTCCTTCCTTTGTCCTTTAAAATCAAAGGGTAAAATCAATGCTGCTTTTTGTGGCTCTGCGTCCACACATACAATAGCGTTGCTAGGGGAGGGGCTAGCGAGGATCTCTAGAGGAAATCAATACATAGTCAGTAATAATACTAATAACAATGGCGCTAAACTCCACATACAAAATCATTTATACTGCAATGTTTTGTGAATAGCGTGACCTTTGGGTGTATTGATCGATATACCTTTATCTCTACACGTCAATTGCATGTGCAGAATGATAAAAGGATGTAGAAGAGCACTGCAGTCACTGCTACTTCTCCGCCTGTTTCATTTTACTGCTGCAGTTATGGGAAAGGGATTTAATTTGGCTGTCCTATAGACATTTAGAGGTTAGGAAACCTCTTTGTAAAAGCTGCAAAGGGAAAATGTCCCTCCCTAAGAAAGGAAAACGATGAAGGTAATCACCTCTTGAGTGAAGATAGATAAGAGGGGGAGAGATGAAGAGAGTCCTCCTTCGGGTTTAGCCCAGTTGACCTCATGGCACTTTGAGATCAAGCAGCCAAAGTCAGAGCTTGATGTTAAAGTCAAGAAATGTAAAGGATAAGGCTTTGTTTACAGCGTCGCTCAGAAACATGGCCTGGGGCACGCTATGCTGTTTGTATTGGAGTGCTACTCTTACCCCGTCAGCAGCGATACATGACATAAGAGTATTAAGAACATCAAACTGTGTATTGGATAGGCCATTCACAACCGCTGCATTTTACTATTCCTGGCTACCTCCTTTAATCACGGGAGATATCATATTTATTTCAACCAATAATAAGTATAGACTCAAGGTTAAACAAATGTAGGCAGGATTTAGGTATAATGTCCAAATTCTCAATTGGCTTTGAGAGGCTGTTAACGAAATAGGGCTATCTGATTGGACTAAAGCCCTGGCAAACTTGTCTGCAATGGATTAATGAATGAATGAATGATTAATGAAACTGATATTGATGAAACTGATTTGCTCGACTGTCTCAAATTGTAATGATTGTGTGCATTGATTGACTTTTACTTAACAGACTGTATGTGGTTTGTCTTGTGTGTCATGTTTTGCATTTTGTCTTTTTGTTTATGTATGTCTGTAAGTTGTTGCTATTGTCGGGACCCCCTTGAAAACGAGGTGGTGCATCTCAAGGGGTTTATCCCAATGAATACACATTTCTATATATATATATAATACACGACTGCCTTCTTGCATAGTTAGTGTCTTTTAACGTTAATTAAATGGAAACAATACTAAGCATATATAGTGATTAGTGGCTGCAAGTATGGTTTTAATGCTTATTACACAATAGAACTAAATTAATTGTTGGATTACAAAAAAATTGTGGCTGTCCATGTTCTTATGTAAATGCAAGAGAACAATTTTTGTTCTGTGGCCATTTTAGGACATCTCACATTCACTTTGTCAGCATCAATTTATCACACTCTGCTCTCTTCAGCTGAGCAAGCTTTGCTTTTTAGTCTCAGCTTTGAGCTCTAACATTATTCTGCTAACTTTAGCATGCCTCCAAGCATAGAGGTACCATGTTAATAGGGATCGTGCCACAAAATAGAATACAACTTTCAAGATATTTTCGGTAATGGATGTTAAAATACACCAATATGATTATTTATTCCTCTATTTTCTATCCTGTATTGTCATAATTGACTACTTCTGACAGCCTTTGTCTGATGCTGCGTCCTTGGGTTGAAACCGGTGCTTGAAATAATAGCATTAGTACAATGTTGGGCGGTTACCTTCTTTCCATCCACAAGACCTAAATTCTCCAGAGCCCAAGGACATCAGCTGCCCTGTTAAAATCTCCATCTGTCCAGTCCCATCTGTGTAGACACCAGGCTTCGCTTTGTGCTCACAGGTGAACTTCAGCAGCGATCAAGGTGAGCAACCACCTGCACCGCTATAGGACATTTGGGCTGCATAGATTTTCAACCAAAAATCAAAGTATGTCTCCCGAGTGAGAATGAAATTACAGTAGTATGTCTCCTGAGCAACGGTACGTCCACACGGTTCTGTCGCCTTGAAGCTTGCCGGTGGGCGTGGCAGGCACGCGACCAACAACCAATCACATGAATCTCCCGCCCCGGACACATAAGCACGTGGTTTGATTGGCTAGTGCTTGTACTGGCATATGATTTGATTGGCTGGTGCTTCCGTCGACGCTTGAGAAGTTGAACTTTTCTCAACTTTCGAAGCGAGCAACGAACCACAATGCAGTTCGGGAAAGCTTGACATCACCCCATTCAAAGTGAATGGGAAGCGTCTCCGTTGAAGCACTCGACGGAACCGTGTGGACGTTACGTGACAATGAAATACCAGACTTCCTTGAAATGTAATGTTTCAGAGGTGTTATGATGAATGTCAACGATGGCTGATCCTCCCTTAAAGTTGGAGGGTTCATTGGCTGCTACCAATTCTATTTTCTTGCAATTAAAAGCTGTGGAAAAAAACTTAGGAGCATTCACAAACAAGTGAAATGTGGTGCTTTAAATAACCATTTGAAAGTTATTCTGGCTCCAAAATCATGGATTAATCTTTATTTTGATATCAGAAAAGCAAAAAGCTTGCAAATCTTCCATCAAAGACTAAAAACCCATCTGTTTTGACTGCAGCCCGGGGGAAAAAACAGGTTCTGTACATAGCAATTAGAAAAGCTTGGCTTATTTAAAACCATTGCAGTAGCACTTGCAATGGTTTGGCTTATTGAAAGCGAATGTACTTTTTTCATTTTCATGGTTGAATGCACTTATTGTAAGGTTATTTGGACAAAACTGGCAGCTAAATGAAATGTAATATCATATTTTCGCATTATTTGTGTGTGACAGGAAACTTGAACATGACAAGGGGGCGTTAGTAATCGGTACTGGGAATGTGCTGATAAGACAAAGTGCTAAAGGGCCTTTTTCCTTTTTCTAATGTCAGCAACGTGCCAACATGAGGCCAGTTCATCAAATATTCCTCCCAAAGTCATAGTTCCACTGACTAAGCATTATGACCTTTTTAATTCCACTCCCTTATCCGGCCATGCTGCTGTATCATTCAGCACTTTTTTCTGTTCAGTAGACACTGCCGAAACAGACATGACAGAGCTGGAAGAACTCATCTATTATAGACACATGCATTTCCAAACATTTGGTCTTTCCAAACATTTGGTCTACCTACGCTGTAAAATGTATTATCTCTTTGATTTACACACAGCATCTATTGCACGTCTGTCCGTCCTGGGAGAGGGATCCCTCCTTATCCATTTGTGATATTGGGCTATATAAATAAACATTGATTGATTGATTGATCTCAAACTTATCTATACATTATTGAAAACGTCTCAAACACAGCACTGTCTTACTCTTGAGTTCCTTCCTAAGGTCCCATTAAACAATCACACGAAGCCGTTAAGCAGTCCGACACACACTAACTTGTCTTGTTCATTCATGTTCGATGGCGATCAGCGGAAAGGTTTTGTGGGCTTCAATTGTCGAGGCAATCTAGGTATCTCTGCACCTCTTAATGTATTGTATTGCCCTAAGTGCTTTGGATCCTGAGATCAAAGAAGATTTAGAAGCATTTACGTCCAAGTAGATTACTTTATAAATTCTGAGCAAGAAAATATCCCTGTTTGCCCTCTATTCTGTTTTTAGCTTTTAGGCTTTCAAGTGTGGATGGATATCAGTTCCTTCTGTTGACATTTCCACTCAGCACACTTTGAGCTGCAGTGAAAACAGAGTGAGTCTTCAAAAGTTCAGCTTGGATCAAAAGGTTCACATCATCACAAAATACTAGCGCCAACAACACTGATCGGAAGTAAAACAGCAATGATATTGCTCCAAACAAAGATTATTATTTGAATGAAATCAATGAAATTCCTCTATATCTTGGGATTGATCTAATAGCATGTGAAATGTCCTCTGATGAGATGCAAAAGTTTGCCTCAGGGATTGTGGAACAAAGTTCAAAGTTGCTGTCATGGTGTAAAAATGAGCAACTCATCTACATAACATGCACTGTGGATTAAAAAGAGACTGGAACATGGCCTGCAGAGTTTTCACTCACACCATCAGTATTACGTATCCTATGAACTACTTTCCACAAGAGTTAACAAAGATTGTCCCTGAGGGGAAATTACTAAAATCACATTATCCTAGATTTTAACATCGTAGCAACGTGTGAGGTAAACTTGTCAGAGTTTGGGGGATGAAGACTTTAGTCATAAGCGGCCCAAATTGTCTCCTGATCGAAGGCTTTCACATGCAGTTGGTTCTTTCTAATATTGCATAATTGTAATTATTGGGGAAACATTTCTTGGCCCTCTCAAAACAGTGTAATATTTAAAATTGAAAAGGTAAGCTTAACATTGTTGTGTAAATCAGAAAGTTAAAATACCTATAAAGCAATTGTTTCTTGCTTATTTAGCATGCTTTGTAGTTAAATTATATGAGGAGCTCTTTTCCAAAACGCTATAAAAGCCAAATTGAAAATTTAGTTTGTTGTCCCATTTTTGCTGTGTACTGAACCTATTCACTGTTCTATCAACGTTTCATGCCAAATCGCTATATATCCTATATATATATATATAAATTTAATATTAACAAAATGTGTGGGTCTAGGTAAAAAATGTCATTTTCCTGACAACTATTAAAATGGATATATAGCGTTTTGGAAAAGAGCTCCTCATATGTTTTATACTCTGTTAATATTTTTGGGATTTGAACTATTTTGTGCAAACACATTTTACAATTTATTTCTAACCTGGAACAGATGGAAATGTGCCTTTTTCTTTTTTCATAAATCAGTCATTTCTGCAAACGTTGAATTAACTGGATACAAACCATGTGATGCATACTTTCTGTCTGATGCACAATTTAACACTCATCAAACGTTTGCATGTCCGCTCTCGAACAATCAGATAACTAGGTTTCCTTCTGACTCATGAAAGTGGAGTCTGTTTGTCAGGAAGTAAAGTTTTAAACCCCGCAGAGGACCAGACTGGAGCCCCATGGCAGCTCTGCAAAAGGGAGCTTTATTTTTAGCAGTCGAACAACATGAAGGAGAAAAAGAGGCCAATACTACCTGGCAAGATGTGTAGGGATGATGACATCGGCTCAGTGGAGTGGAAAGTGAGCATGGGGAGGATGGTGCAGTTTGAGGAGCAGTGTCGGGGGAGAGAGGGGGTGAGATGTGAGGTGAGGAGAGAAAATAGACAGCGGAGCAGTGACAGAGGTCCCAGAGCAAAGGACTCAGAAAGTTCCTCTGATGACCCGTAGAAATCCCAGGATGCTCCGGAAAAGAGAAAGAATGGAGTGTGTGCTTATCTTTCATGCACACACACATAGATGTCATTTTCACTGGGGTCACTGGGGATATGTCCCCACCACTTTTTGAAATAACTGATTTTGTGCATATCACTTTTTCAAAATGTAAAATAAATTGCTCTGAAAAAAAGGCTTCATCAAGAAATGTTGGCTCGTAAACTAAAACACTTTCAGAAACGTTTACTTTCTCAAAAGGAAACATTAAATGAATCGTCAATACATAATAAATGCTTTAAATAAGACTACTTACTAATAAATAACCAATGATAATGTATGTACAAACGGATTTCCCCCTATCACATTGCTTTAAATTGTTGAACAGATGTTGAACACCATTTAAAAATCTTCTGACCACTTTTCAACACAGAGTGATGCCCCTTGCATACACATTATTGGCTTATCCCCCCCATCCAAAGTTGTATTGTGGAAAAGCGATACATCTTTAGATATCCGACTTAGAGTAAGAGCTTTGATAAGGAGAACAACAAGAGCGTTATCATCCCAGATTATGTCAGCATATTTTAGGTCTGCTATCATGTTCGAATTTGTAATCTGAATATGACCTTTCACATGCAAGTAATCCCACACAGGATACATATCAACGTTACATTAGAATATTAATATAATACAAGTTAACACAATACAATGTGATTTCACGTTATCATAATATATATATATTTTTAAACGTAACTCTGAAACTTAACGGAAACTGTTGAAGTCCACCGTAGACGGACCACTTTTGGACAAAATGTCCTCTCCATTAAAGGCAGCTCTTTCTGGAATAGCCTCCCAACGGGATTGTCCCACTCTCAATAGCTTCAAAGGTCAACTCAAAGAATGGTTGAGAAACAAACAGACGTGCAATCACCGCTAAATGCACTTTAACACAGGGGAATCTCCTCTTGCACTTCATGTAGCACTTTTATCTTCTCTTGCACTTTATATGTCGTAGCTGCTATATTGTACTGCCATGTGGTAAATGATTGTATATCTGCTCATGCTCTTTCTGCATATCATGTATTCATTTTTGCTATGTATATAAATGTCATGCATGTGAGGGACTACGGATGGAAATTAGCTCAAAGCTAAAATCCGGCATATTTACATTTGAAACATCATTGTGTTCATCAATGTGCATTGTCCCGGTTCAAATAAACGATTAAATGAAATGTTGGTTTTTAATTTAGCCATCGATATGTCTCAATTATTTAGTCATCCGTTATTTATTATCTCACTGCAGGATTATACACTCTTTACTACATCAGGAGGATACATCCCCAGCTGACCCAGAAAGCGACGCAACTTCTGGTCCAGGCTCTCGTCATCTCACGCCTAGACTACTGCCACTCCCTCCTGGCTGGTCTACCTGCATGTGCCATCCGACCTCTGCAGCTCATCCAGAATGCAGCGGCTCATCTGGTCTTCAACCTTCCTACATTTTCCCACACCGCACCGCTCCTCCGCTCCCTTCACTGGCTTCCAGTAACTGCTAGAATCCACTTCAAGACACTGGTACTTGCGTACCATGCTGCGAATGGATCTGGCCCTTCCTACATCCAGGACATGGTTAAACTGTACACCCCAGCACGTGCACTCCGCCCTGCATCAGCCAAACGGCTCGCTGCACCCGCACTGCGAGGGGGGCCCAAGTTCCCATCAGCAAAAACACGTGGGTTTGCTATCCTGGCTCCAAAATGGTGGAATGAGCTCCCCATTGACATCAGGACAGCAGAAAGCTTACACATCTTCCAGCGCAGACTGAAAACTCATCTCTTTCGACTCCACTTCTAGCGATAGAATTACTAACAAAGAATTGCTAACTAAGCACTTATATACTAACAAAGGACTGGCTCATCTAAAGCCAGTTGAGTAGCACTTGAAATGTTTTGGCTCTATGAAACCTGATGTACTTATATGATTCTGTTTTCTTCAAGTTTGTATCTTCTTGGTCGAACGCACTTATTGTAAGTCCCTTTGGATAAAAGCGTCAGCTAAATGCAATGTAATGTAATTATAAAATATAACTGCATTAAATAGCCATTCATCTTGATATGGATCAAATTGATGAAGTATTTTTAAACCGTTTTTATCATTTATCTCTCTTCCGCACAAAGCTTTTGTGCACACTTGAGTGTACTGTTACGACAGCTCTCTGTACGGCACGTGACCCATGTGCTGAAATCTCAAACTTGGCTCAGTGTGTCATCGTCGGTACTGCGAATTTGAGATATTGCTCATCTCAATTGGTTCAGGTGCCGGAAAGCAGTGAATTCAACGCTCATCTCATGACAGGCTGCAGATATTGCGCCTGCAGGGTTTGGCAAGGCAGGCTTTTGTAATGTTTGAGCATTGGTGTATTAGCATATGAAAAGACTTCAACTGCCAGACACTACGACAGTACTCACGGGAAAACACAGTATGTACGCTCTCAGGAAACTGTTTAGTGTTTCCACAGCTTTTTCATTAGTCCCCAAATATATGAAAACAATGTGCTTGTAACAGAAGGAATGAATTGCGTCCTGGCTCTGAATTGTTTGAGGTTTGTCATGGGGAGAATGGGAAGATTCAGTTTGACAACCAAGAGCCCAGCATTTAAAACAGACAGAACGATAGGCATGCACTGAATCCGAAATGATCACAGAAAACAAGTGTGATGTTAGCCTACATTTCAGCTTGTTGTGTCCCCTTTGAACCACCTGTATCCTGCAGGAACCTCCGCCAGACACACCTCCACCTATTGAAATACTGCCAACACGCAAAAAAACTAATCAGGCCGAACTATACAGCAACCTGTTTAGGATGCATATTTTTGAAGATGGAGATTAAATGAATAATTTAATGGCAGTTCGAATCTGGAAGTCACAGGGGTGGTGTGCTTGTGTGTTAACTTGGCTTAAAAGGCAGCGCTGCAGGGGAATGCCTTCTCTTCTTTTAATTACAGAGGGCAGATTGGGAAATGGATCAGGACCTGCATTCATTACTGAGCACACAGAGGCATGATTATGGCCCACACACTTCCAGTTCCTCACCTGTCAGGCTTTCTTCTCACAGGGAGGTATTTATCAAGGGGGAAATGAATGTTCCCCCTCATAAACGCCTTTTCGGTCTCAGCTTTCTCCAGGTATGACAATCATTAGCAGTTAAATGGCATTAGGAGCAATTAAAGTAAATGATGGGGAGGTAATCACTGGCTGCCCTGAGCTATCGCCTTCACTGATGTGTGTGAAATAGGCAAGAGGAGAGAAGGAGACTCTGGACCAGGTTCAGCCTATAATTAAGGGAGAATGTCCCCAAGTAACTCAGGTCAAGCTGGAAACTCAAGAAATCGAAATACTGTTTGCACATGTTGTCTATAGTACAAAAGTTCCTTGGGACAACTTTTATGATGTCGCAATGAAATGGTCTTTAACTGTGCACTTTTCAATCTTTAAGAATGCTCTTCATCCCGTATGGAGATCACTTTGCTAATTATCAAACAATGCAGCGACATTCGCTTACATTTCACTTCATTTTTTCGTCAACTTCAGATAAATCAAGTATTGTGGGGGGTTGGGCCACGGCCATTGCCGCTCGAAAGCGCTGGAGACGCTGTAGTACATATGCCAGGCCTGTAAGTGGCGCTGTAGTCTGCCACAAAAGCAGAATCAGCCCTTTCAAAAACAGGGCTGGAAAAGAGCAAATAGAGCGAAATGAGGCATGGCTAAAATGCATGATCTGTTTGGTATTTTGAAAAAAAAACTTCACAGACATGTTTTATATAGGTATGGCCCTACAATATATTATTCAAATATAGCATGATAGGTCCACTTTAAATTGACGGTTTGTGTACATTTGTATTTTTTTTTATTATCATTAATCTCATTGTTATTTGGCCACAAAGATAGCAATTGTATGAGTTTAAGAAAAATAACTTCAGCGGTAGTGACATGAAGGTAATGCAAAAAAGCCCAGTATATAAACCATTAAGAAGCTGAACACACACATATCATCTTCTATCAATAAATGTTTTTTATTGTCTTTATTCTGATCCATATATACTTCTTTAATCATCAATGTTTTACTCTTAAACACATCATAATCTAATTTAAATGACATGTTATTCTTGCACTTTGTCATGTCCGTCAAAATGAAAATGTATATTTCCTGCCGATAGACAAACTAATTGAATTGTGAAAATGTGCTATATTTTTCTCTGCTCTGAAGCACACGGAGATCAAATTCAGTTGTTGAATCCCAGAAAGTAATGGGTACTAACAAAATGAGAACAAATCATGCATAGGAACAAAAATAAGATGAATTGTGTTTGTATAACAAGTCCTGCATAAGGTCCTATATTCCACAACATCTCCCATGTATTTTCTTGTCTCCGAGTGTTATCAATAAGTAATGCGTGCGGTATCCGAGGGTGTGACTGAAATGTAAATGAGATTTGGTTTCTTACTCTCATGTTTTACGGTTGACTTCTGGTCCTCTAGGGATTTATGTTTTTTATGCAAATTTGGGTCATGACTCACAAGGTGTTATTTGTACACATCAGTCCCTTTAGCCAGTGTCTGAGCCACAGCATATTTACACAGGGTTGATTTAAGATTTAAGATTTGGTGTACTTTGTTGGTTATTTTCCTGATTTTCTTTTACCTCTTCAGATGTCAGTGACTTCAGAAGGGACCGTGAGTTGTGGTGTCTGGTTTCAGGCAGATGATCCATTGTGATGTGAACACTGAAGGCCACAGACAGCGCTTGAAGTCGCTCTGTGTCTGAATGCTCGCTCTCAGCATATTGAAGTGAAAGTGGTTAGCTTGGATGTCTTCGTGGCACTGTGCGTCACACAGACGGGCTTTAATTAGTTCTAGGTTCTGTGTCACAATCCTCAGTGTCTATATTTGGATGTTGAAAGGCTTACTTCTCATATTTGTTCCGCAGTTTAACTTCGCCATTAGTCTTTGGCTCTGGTGACTGACCACATTTTGGCAATGGGGGTAAATGATATGCGAAAAATGACTTTTAGGCGCGCGTGTTGTCGATGGCTTTTCCACTTGACCCCCTTTTCCATTTCAGAATTTGACAGAGCTAGTATTTAATATTCTGATACTATTCCGGGCCTTTCAGAAATCCAATTAGGCTCCTGAATTTACTGGATTATGACACGACCATTTGGGATTTACAAAGCCTCGGTTCAGTCTTTGTAGGGGAATTATCATAGATATGTTAGGGGGAAGGAAATGTAATTGGTGCCCTATTTGAGAGTGTGAAAAAAATGCAAATCTAAAATAAACAATCAATTTGCCCTCCTTTGTGATTACAAATGCAGGCATTGTTTTATTTGTCTACGTTACACAATTGAGGGAATGCGAGCAGTTATGTGTGTAGTCAAATAACACGTACTGTATACGGTATTAATGATGCTGGAGTTGGAAGAAACATTAAATTATACATTCTTACTTTTTTTACATTTTGTGACAAATATCATTGTAGCTAATTATAACTTTTAGACTCCTAACAGAGAGGTGTTTAAAATTCCAGGACTCCCTGAAATATGTATACATATTATATTACATATAGTAATAGTTTAAAGGGACCATAGTATGTTTATTTTCAAGTTCACTGTGACATGTTTCCATGCTTTAATGTTCAAAAAGGTCTTTATTTTTCTCATACTGCCGCACCTCTTCTCACCCTCTGTCTGAAACCAGAGCCCAGTCTGCTCTGATTGGTTAGCTCTGTTGTGATTGGTCAACCGCTTAGAGATGTCCCGCCCCTTAGCTTATCACGTACAATGTGTTGGAGCGCTAGCCAATAGAATTGCGTGTTTTACATTGTGATGTCACGGAAGTAAACAAAGGAGTTCGATGGAGGCGTTTCAGGCAGGGGGGGGGGGTGTTGGAAGGGAATAGAGGGATTTTAACATGTCCAGGCCATTTACATGCACACAAACCAACACACCACAGTAAAGGAAACACCCCCAAAAGCATAATAGGGCCTCTTTAAGTTAATTGATATCAGCAGCATTATAATGAGCCCTCAAATTGAGAAAAACACGTATTTATGCTGTTGGTTTCACACCTGCCCGTGTTGCATACTCCCACTTATCATTCCGTTCGGTAAATGTATGCCATTTAGCTCCAAGCGACGCCTTCAGACATTTCTGTGAAGGCACTGGTAGGGAAAAGTAGGACCCACATGTTAACAACAGCCCCCCCTGTTTCACTGCGCATCCAATTTACACCTTCAGATGTTTTATTTTGAAACAGTATTGCATTACATCGCCATGGCAAAGAGCAAATTAGAAATCACATTTTGCAGACGACTGGATGTTTTCCATTGACTCTTGAATTTCACATGCTTGAATGATGCCCCTCTTCAAATGGCGCAGGAGACCATTTACCTGAGCACCTCCATTCTTAATGTACACACAATGTTTTTCTCCTTTTCTCTCCACTTTTAATGTCTCATTTAAAGGAATACGTTTGCTGAATCACACAAAAGGTTCTCTCAGTTCAACGAGCCATCTCCAGGTTTGGCGAGTAAAAAAATAAAAATGTGCTCCTTCAAGCACAAGTCTCATGTAGGGCTGCTCGATTATTTGGGTCAATAATTGTAATATTATTATGCATTGACTTTGAAAACATCCATTTATTGGAGAAAAAAATGTGAACAGTATGTTTTTAACAGTTGATTACCCTGAACTTTAAGTATAATTCAACTGAAAAACCAACAACAACAAAAATTATTTAAAAAAAGTAATAATAATAATAAAAAAATTATTGTTTTATTTCTATTACGTTGTTTTTCGTAATCGTTGCAAGCCATAATCGTAATCGCGATTAAAATACGATTAATTGAGCAGCCCTATCTCATGCCTATGCAATGTTCTGTTGTTTTCCCCTGTTGTTTGGCAAAACACACATTGTGTATTCACCAATCACAAACAGCAAGTGACGGATGATATTCCGCCGCAGTGGCCAGATATGTAAAAATCTCTGGGAATGAGTTTTAGCGTGCGCGGTGCCAGAGTGATCTGCAAGTATAATGCTCCTGCCCTGCCTGCATGAGCTAATCCAAAGTAAGGGAAGTATTTAATGAATTTAAAATACCTATTTAGTGTTACACCATTGCGGAGGGAAGCATCCATCATTCGTTGGACTATTCCCTCAAGGCCTTGTCTACTTGACCATGACGTCGCTTCTATAGCGGTACCTTGACATGGATTTAATTAGTGTGGTTGTGTTGGACGTTGACACAATCGGAGCCCGGCATCTGATACGTTCCTCTCAAAGCTTCTCCCTTTGCTTTCACTCTGCTCGAGCTTCTGATACCAGGCTCTAGGTGAATTCTCACTGTGTTTTATGGCATGTCTGGAGATGATTCTTATTTGCCGTGGACAAGCAAGGCATACATCACCGTGCCATATTTGCCTCCCAATGCTCTCAATGCGCTTCATTTCTGTGTGTTGGAGCTCATTAAACAAGGCCTGGGTGAAGTGAGCAGTATGTCCTGAGGAGGAACTTTGTCTTCCAAAGGCATTACCATAACCCAGTGCATCTATCCTGCCGGCATGCTGGCCCGCCTCTCCCCCCTGTGTTTGCATTGGCCCTGAGCTATGTGTGTATATTTGCTATTATTAGGAGGAGAACTGCTGGAAGGTATAGAAAAATGCCAAGGAGGACAGCTATTTTTAACAGCTGGTGCTTGGCCTTGATCCCTGTTTTCCCTCTCCTTCTCTTTTCTTCGTATTTCAGCTTGCTCTGTTTGCGAATCGTACCTTGTGGTGGCTGGGCATCGCTGCATCGCCCCCTCTTTCCACTGTCCACCTCCATGCACCAGTGCTGATGAATCGAATGGTGTCCAATCTTCCTGCTCTTTTATCAGACAGACACAGAAGTTGGCAAAACCCCAACACTGGACGGGTTGTCGCGGGGAGGAGGTGCTGCCATACTGACATTTATTGTATATTATTGACATTTTTGTTTTAGCGGACTGGTTTTCTATTTATTTATTTGTTTATTTTTTGTTTGTCTGTTTTTGTTTGTCTTCTGTCTGTGGGGGATTTAGTTTGCCCTGGTGTTAAGCAGTATTTACATTGTTACTCTACCTATTTTTCTATAAAGTGAAGATTTGTTTACCTACTTTTGATACATGCTCTGATAGAATAACTGTATGCTGTTGGAAAAACCCAATAAACAAAGAAAAAGAAAGTTGGCAAAACAAAATACAACAGTACAAGTACATTACCATAAGTACATTACCATAAGTACATTACCATCTGTAAAGGAACCATTTTTAGAAAACTTATCTCACGTCTTTTAATTTGACTCAGCCAGAGGCAAATTAATGATGTGCATAGCCGGGGCTTTTAAATAGTTTCGTGCTGGAGCTATGCAAAAAATCCATTCATACAGTGATGTATGCTAGTCCGCACTGACATTGCAGTGCTGATGCAGTCGAGAGAACTCCTCCTCTTCCCCTATGCAAGCACCACAAGCTGAGCAACAGAAGCACCTCACGTGTGCTTCCTCTCTCCTCAAACATTTGTCTTCACAATTTAGTTTGACTATCATTACCTTCCCTCTCTCCTAAAACAACAACTCTCTTTCCATTCAGTTTTTTTCTCCTTTCTTTGACCCTCAAACGATCCCTTCTCATCCTTCCAAAAGAGAAGAGTCACTTGAGATTAAAAACCTCACACCCATTCACCCTATTTTAGCTGCAGACGCACTGAGCGCAGTGTTATCACCACTTTAAAAATCATCAGATAAGATAATCTCCTGATTGCGTTGAGCATATTGTTTCTGGGGCGTTTTTTGAAGAGAGACATGAGAGTGATATGACTCTGTGATTATATCATCCTCTAAAAATATCCACTTTGGGAGCTGTCATTCTGAGAGAATAGCAGAACAGTGGGGGAACGGCTCCTCTACCCTATCCATTCATCTGTAAAAACATAACAACATGATTTAACTGTTCTGCTACCAGAGAGCTATTCCTGGTCTAAATGTGACAGGTATAATTATGGCGGCCATATGGTATTTTCTTATCTGTATTCTGACGGCAGCGCAGAGGTCATTCCGCCACCCGTGCTCAACGCTGAAGTTAACGGTGGGTTGTCAAGGCTACCGCATGCAGGATGTGAGCAGAACACATCATTTTCTCGTTCCGTTTTTAAAGCCATAACCACAGCGTATGCTTCACACATATCTCAATGTAATTATCCTTTTTATACCAGCTTAAAATATAAAATAAGCTGCCGTTTTTGTCTCATTTTAGTCATGGTTGGAGAATCAAAGTGGCAAATAATGCATTTCTGGATATTCCCTGGCTCTAACCAGTGATTTTTATTGAAGCTGAAGGCCTGTACAGTCAACCTCTACTACACACAGCATAGCAGTAAATGTCCACACACACAGAGAAAGCGCATGAAAAACAGGAGGATGAAGGTTATGAAAGACTATAGATGGGAAACGAGAGAGGAAGTGACAGAACGGGAAGACGGAGAGGCTGCACAGCTGGCCTCGGCTCAACAAATTCATTTTGTGGGGCCACAAATCAGTCAGTGTTATGTGAGTCGGAATCCACGACTTGTGTTTGCAGAGAAACAGCAGCAAGCGCTCGCAGTGTTGGAGCACGATCAAAGTGGATTGCAAGTGAACACACCCCACTGGAGAGGGCCTGGAAAGCATGTAGCTTTTAATTCACTTAAGTCCCCTTGTTTAGCTTATTTAATGGATGCTTGTGTTCGGAGCATTAAATACAGCACTGTTAACCACCTACAGCTCAGCAGTTGACCCTACGTTGTACAGGCCAGTTCACTCATGCCTTAATGGCAACTATCCCCGTGGGGCATGTTGTGTACAAAAAATACCTTGTTTAACCTTATCTTGTGAGTGTACATTCAGTAAAAGTGACTTTCACCATTTTATAGCAGAGAGATGTAATAGGCCTGACATTTTCTATGCCATGATATATATTATTAGTGAAGGTTATTAAGTATATATTCTAAGCAACCAAATCAAACCAACCTGAAATGCAAGAGGAATTCATACCAGGGTTTTTCTGTTGTACATCACAGTGTGCCTTTGTTAGAAATACCTCCAGAATGGATTTCTATGTTCATGTGCAGCAGCCATAGCGCTCGGTACAGTAATGAGCGAGGTGATATTTAGTGGGTGGCCCTCCTGACTAAAGCAAAGTGACAGCTGCATGCTAGGTTGTAATTTGTTTCTTATAAAACCCCAGTTCGGTGTCCAAGCTCATTACATGTGAGAATGTGTCACTGGCTGTATTTCACTGGTGATGTAAACAGTGAGCACACAGAACATCCAATCTGCACGGCTGATGCAAGAGACAAACATATCTGTGCTGAGATACAACAGTAGTTTCATGAATCTGACACAAGACTACTGCAATTTTTTGTGGAACGCGGAATGTAATGTGGAAAAAAATATTGGCTTTCAAGTTGTTTGTTTATTGTACAATACTTTGTGATTCCCATCCAACACAACCATTTGGGATTTAAAAAGCCGCGGTTCAACTGAAAACATGTTCAGACGGTTTTCTTAGAAAGACTTTACAGAAATACTACTCAGTCCTAGGACAGTTGCAGTCTTCAATGTGTATAAGGTTGCACCATCTTTCTTATATCTTGAAATCAGAGCTGTGAAAATGTATGAAATGTAGCGTCCATGTCCACAGACATTCCCACCAAAATGTATTGTAGACACATATGACACATGCCATTGCCTATGGAAATGAAATACAATTTCAACCTAAGCTCCATTTATTTCCCATCCACCAGTGTCCCATTTTTACATGTTAAGGTTAGGTATTTACTTTGACCAATTATGTTGACTATGTGGTAAATAATGTGTGTTTCTAAGTCATTCATACATTGTGTAGTACAGGGGTGCCCAATACGTCGATCGCAAAGGTAGTGTGGGCATGGCATTGAAAAAAAAGGAAAACATTAAAAAAAATGTATTTAATTGTTTTAAAGTTAGCCTATCATCCATCCTTACTATGGCATTTGCCACTTGATTGACGTACAGGTAAGCCAGGCTGAGTTGTATTGTGCCATACAGGTTCATGCCGTTATGAGGGGGCCTCACTTCCTCATCTGAAGCGCAAATGCGGTGTGCTATTACGCGCTTATGCGGGGCAATTAGTGTAAGCGTGCCAGAGTTCATCCGCCGTTAAGTCCACTAGCACCACCCCCGCGCTCGCGACACAGATTGGGCAGGGGCGGCCCTATAGGTAGATATTTTGGGCTTGGTCAATTTAAAAGTAGCTCCCAAGCTGAAAAAGTGTGGGCACCCCTGGTGTAGTATATTGACAACTAAAGCCAATGTTCTCGATTCGTTCTCATCTTTAAATTGCAAAACACCCTTTACTCCTCACCTGTGACTACAATAATCACAACCCTAGAAGAAGGACGTGTAATCCAAAAACATGAAATTTTTAAGATTATCCCGCTTAAAATCGATCCAAGTTTCAATCTCGCCTGTGGGCATGGACACAAACGTCAACTCACAGTCACTGCACAAGGTATCACATAAAAACCTTTTTTATTTATTTGTTTATTTTATTTACTTAGACTGCATGTAATCTAGATAATACAAAATAAGGTCAATACACCACAGGCTTATACACCAGACCTCAGAAAACATCCAAATAAAATAAAAGGTCTAGCAAAGTACGTGCATATAAAATCCATCCAATTCTTTTGTGGTTTCTGCATTTGAATAAATGGAAATAGCATGCTATTTGTGTAGCAAGAGGTTGAAGCAATCTCTATTTAGAGTTTGCTGCAAGGCATCCCACAGGACTCTGGGACTTGCAGCTGCACTTGATTGTGTTTCATCTGTCCAGGTCTCTGGAGCGTTTGCATCTACTCTCCATACAGCATGCCACTTTACCTGATTAAAACGTGATTGACATATGAGGCTGGCCAAACCTTCATTATCGTATTCATTACCTTTTGTTATTGAGAAGCACACATGCAAGGCTGAGATTTCCACCTTATCTGCTGGCTGGTTTCCCCAGAGGACGAGATGTTACTGACGCCTCTGTTCTCTGGTTAATCTTAGTATTTTCTC
>CALSBZ010004116.1:1339571-1374256 GCA_943591055.1 Gobionotothen gibberifrons
GTGTGTGTGTGTGTGTGTGTGTGTGTGTGTGTGTGTCTTTCTCTCCCACAGCTTTGCAAATGAAGGTGTGACCGAGCCCGAATATGAAATCTCCAAAGCCAAGACAAACACCATTATTGGCATTTCCAACACGGACCCTGTATTATTTATTATTACGGGTGTGGCTCTGGCTCCTGGTGATTACTCCTTCAGAAATGTGTGGATGTATGACTTCAAGATCCAGAAGATTAGAATTTCACTTATAGTATGTGTCTATGTTCAAAAATGGTTGCGGATCAGAAAACCTTTTAAGCAAAGAAATGCATTAATGACACATTTGACATCGACATCAGAAAGTGATTGTGTAATCAATTGGCAATAATGTCAGTGTATTTCAAATTTATAATCAATAAAAGACAACAACTGTGTCTGAAAATGAAGATCTTGAGTTACTTTTTGATTCTTGGGGAGCAACCTCTGATATAATCTTTGTGGAACAACTGGGCTGAAACTAAGATAGTTGTCTCCATTTTATTTAAATCTCTGGAGGTGTAAACTACACACTAGGTTTGAATAAGTAATGTTTCCCCCCTTTCGGCTGTGGACTGTGAGAATTATGCAGCCGGTTGCAGGAGGTGTGTTTACCTTGGACTCATCTTGGGGATGAAGCTTAGCACGGAAGCCGCAAAAGCTCACAAAATAAAAGTCTTTTATCTCCGATGTTGTTCTCCCGCTCATATCCAGGGCCACATTTGTGCTTGCTATACAGTTTCCTGGTTGTTTGTGTAGCTGGCCTCTGGAGGTAGAGCAAACTGAATTCAGCAGAACTTTGAAGTACTCCGTTCTTTCCTTGTTTCTGGATTTCTCTCTCATGTAAAGTTGCCACCCAGGGTTTCTTCATCTCCGCTTCATTTGGCAACGCAAGTCTGGTAAACAAACCTTTTGAGCTCTGCCTGAGTAAGGCTCCTTTAAACAAGCAAGCAGAGGGAATCATCCAGCGGCGATGAAGGAGTTGAACCAATCTAAATATTTTATCACCTCCAATTCTGCGTGCTGGCTCAGTGGGAAGCGGGGAGGAGGGAAGATGAGCTGATGTACAGTTTCTCCAAAGTGACTGCATCGACCAGACTGAAATTAATTATTACAGAGAATTTCATTAGAGAAAAAAAGGTGTGTGCTAGAGGCGGCTTAATCACAGCCCATTGCTCAAAGGGGCCTTAGTATGCTTTTAGGGTGCTTTCATGTTGTGTGTTATAGAGGTTTGTGTGCATGTCAATGGTCTGCAAAGACTAAAATCTCAAAGTTCGCCCCAGAGGGAGTTTCTCTCTCCCACACTCTTCCCCCCTGTCTGAAATGCCTCCTTCTTCTTCTTCTTCTTTCGTGTAACGTCAGAGGTCCAACTCGGTGTCGTGTAGCCATGCCCGCATCTCTGGTCCTAGGTCGAAGAGGCTGGCTTCCGAGGGTGGTCTATATAAAGGGCAGGTGGTTATTATATGTTCGGCAGGCTGTTCAGGGTCACCGCACTCGCATGCAGAACTGTCTGCCAGGCCCCACTTCTTCATTGATGTTTTGAAGCGACCGACCCCAGTTCGTAGGCGGTTTAGTGTGGTCCATTGCCCGGCGTGGTAGATCGTCTCCTCCTATGGCGCCATCTCCTGGGTCCCCGATGTAGCGATGGATGCGGGAGGGCCCGGCTAGCTCCCACTCCTGCCTCCAAGCAGCCGCCAACCATGCCTCCATTGGACTCCTTTGTTTCCTTCTGCAACATACATCACTTTGTAACACTCACGCTTCTATTGGCTAGTGCTCCAACACATTGTACGTGATAGGGTGATATGGTGATAGGATAAGGAGCTGGACATCTCTAAGCGCTTATCCAATCACTATTTTTTTCTAGATGGCTGTCTGTGATGATGATGAAGCCTTGTTGAAAGTGGCCAGTGTGGGAACTGATCCTTATCACTTAAGTTCTTGTGGCTTTTGCCAGATGGAGCTCTTGTTGGTCATCTCTGAGCTCCGGCACAGTGAAGTATGACACACTGATGATGGAGGGCTCTTAATGGTGTTAAACGTTGCCTCCCCACACATCCTCGAGGGCTGTTAGAGTTTATGTTCATTAGCTTGTTTCACAGCCTGGCTGACCTCTCTTGGTCTGTCTAATATGTATTTTCTCCAATTGTGCTGCCCACAAATGATCACAGGTAGTCTAATCCGAGTTGGGGTTTTAAAAAAAGCGCCATTAGCTGATCTACTAGACCCTTAGGATGTATTTGCTTTTGGTGGGGCTAAGATGGCATTAGTTAACCCTGTCCCTTCGTGTGAGTTCAAGTGCATCTGTCTGGGACCGGGACAATTCAACTACATCAGTGTCTTCGTTGAGACTCTCGCTGTCCCTACAAATTATCTCCTGCTCCACCCTGGGAGCTGGAGCGCAATGATCCATTTGAGTAAGAGAGACACCTCCCCCATTACCCTCAGATTGAGCTTGGCATCCCTCACACTGCCACACTGGTCATAGAAAGGGCAGAGTGGAACTCATTTGTGTGGAAAAAAGGGTCTTTCAGGGCATTAATCTGTCTTAAATGGATACATCTGGAACATGTAAGCATCTCCTCCTGCATCCTAATCAGTAAACACACCATTTACCAAAGCTCCTTTTTTACAAATGCCATTGCATCACTGAAAATTAGCAGGGCATACAAAAGGACAACAACAGCATGACTGATTATGACGTGATTTAGTGAGTGAGAAGTGGTTTTGACTCACGGAGAGAGTCATTGAGGACAGGCATCAGAGGTTAACAGAGTGAGGTTTGTGCTGTTTCATCGCTGCCTATCTCTGAGGAAAACATGACACTCAGCTCAAGGTGTGTGCTGTTCCTTTTTCAGGACAAGCAGAGATCACAAGAGCTCTGGTCAATAAAACACTTTCTCAAAATAACTCCTTCCTTTGTCTCTCTGTTGGGCTTTTACCCGCAATATAATACTCTGTTTGAAGGCAGAAATGAAGCATGTCTGCAGCACAAATAAAATGGAGGAAGCATGAGGCCCTGGAGGTGCACCAGATCGAGCTTTGCATGTATGACAGTTAGTTTGCGTTGGCTTGCTGGAAGCTGGAGGACTGTGACACCTCGGCTCCACCTCATCTGCATAGCTGCTAATTTGCTAATCACAATAAAGCTGCTAACTATCTAGCAAATCAGGAGGAAATGTGAATCCCTTGATGACAGCAATATTAAACCCTCTGGCGTGCAATCAACATGGTTTTATTTATTTTGTGTTTTTTTTTATTCAAGATCTATTCCCCATCAGTGTTAATCATCTCCTCTTGTACTTTATACTGCTTTGTGTTAAGTTTTTTTTGTTATTTTGTTGAAATAGAAATTCAGATGAACTGCATATCCAACACAGTACATTAAAATCCAGCTCCATTTATTAAAGGGGACCTATCATGCTAAATGCACTTTGTGATGTCTTTTATACATCAAGATGTGTCCCCGGTGCGTCGGGGAACTCACGCAGCGTCAGAAAATAAAACCCTCACTCTTTTCCCCCCGTACCCAAATCTTTTAAAAACGGGTGTACAACGAGCGGATACAGATTTCCATCCAATCTGACGTCGGTGGACCCACAGAAAGTTGCTATCAGAAACAATGCCTGACGTGTTTTGGACGTAATCTCGTCTTTGTTTACATTAGCAAGCCTCGCTAACACTCAGAGCTAACCTGTACTGTAGAGCACATGTGTTTAAAAAGCGGGAAATAAAAAAAGGAACTCACCTTGGGATAAACCCGCAAGAGAAAAAGCATTTGAGCTCCATACTGTTTCAGAAATAATCTTTGATGTGGTTTAGAACAGGAATGGCGTTTTATCACAGCAGAATTTAACTTTATCTCCGGTAGAATTCTGATCAGGCATTAGCTCCGCCTCCTTTTTTTTTTTTTTTAAACCTACGGACCCAAGAACCGCGTTTCTCCAACAGGGCTTCAAAAGAGGGGTTTGAGCAGTATGAGGCATGGCTACAATGGGTGATCTGTTTGGTATTTTGAAAAAAAAAATTCACAGACATGTTTTGTATAGGTATGGCCCTACAATATATGTTTCAAATATAGCATGATAGGTCCACTTTAAATGAAAGCAATATAATGTGTCATAATTGCCTTTGCTGTGGATTCTAAAGAGTCTGAATCCATTTTGTTAGAGGAGAAAGGTTCGGGGACGTCATTCAGATGGTATGTTGACATGGAAAGGAAAAGACGATGAGTTTATAACCTTCGGAGAAGCTTGTGAAAGCCTCGATGGATTCACTAAATGAGGGGCCAGGGGGCTCGAGGAATCCGGTTTCTCCCTCACTGATGGGCCGGGCTGGGTTGGACCAGATGTTTGTGGACATGCACGGAATATGGTAAGGCAGCATGCGGCAAGATGTGAAAAACCTTGGCAGTCTGGAGGCAGCTTTCTCCTTGGCACAGTGTGCAACCTGGTCTTAAGCCGAGCCCTCTTTCTCTCCAGCTCCGGCCCCGACCCCATCAAACATTCCCATGAAGTCATTATATCCAACCATCAACCATTTTCTCTTCCTCTTCCATCCCCCTTTCTCTACTAACTAATGGTATGCCTTAATATAAAATGTCAAAGAGCTTTTCTTTCCTCCTCTACCCCAAGGAATTATGTTATTTTATTACAGAGCTATGATATTTCTCTAACATGCGCTTATGAAATAAACAACCATGTCTCGACTAGCGGAATGGAAAAACAGAATTTAATCACGGCAATTACCAATCACTGTCTTGAGTGCAGCTCTTTCTCGCTGTATTGGCATCCGGTGGATCTTTGCAATCATCTCAGCAGAGGCTCCCGAATAATACTGATTGTCTCTCTCCCCTAAATGTGCATAATCAGCTATACTGAACGTAGATTGAGGTTTAACCAATAGTCGTGCGAAGATAGATTAAATGAACTGTTTGTCCACCGTCCTAATTTATCTTTCTAATACGTCTGGAGTCAAGGTTGTTACTTCCTCTTAGCCCCTTGGCTATGTCATCCTGGCTTTATGGTGCAGCATTTTGCTGACTTGACACTATCAGGCCTCGGGGGTCAACTAGAGGGCTTGATCGTTGACCTTCTCGGTCTATACGGCCATGCTTCGACCACCTGACCGATGAAGGATGGCCTGTTAGCATCACAGGGAGCGCCCATGCGTCCCTGAAGCTGATTAAAACACAGGTTGATGGGCGTTATTTACAACACGGCCCTTGTGTGTGTGTGTGTGTTGCGTGATCTGTTTACGCGTGCATGCGTCTCAAGGACTCTAGCCCACGACAGGCTCCTGGCCTTGTAACCCTCCCCCACCATCCCATCGCCCTGCCATTGATCATGTGGGGGAATGAGAGAGGGGAAGGCGGCCCAAGATGGCTGTCATGTCTTTCTGCTGGATGTGTCACCCCTTTAGCCTTGGTGAATAGCTGGTTGAAGGTTGAAGGCTGCTGCCATACGCTCAGACCATGATATGCCAGAATGGGTCATGTCTGTGTGCAAGAGAGTGTCTGGGTGCTCATGATGGGTTTGTGCGGCCTATTAGAACAATAGTATGTGTTTCAATGTGCATGGTGTGTTTGTGTGCACCTTAGACGACATTGCAGCTGATAGCTTGTCACTGATAGTGGCCCCTCCGTGAAACGAAGGTCACTGTACTCTCAGGGTTTCATCGGGCACTCTCATAGGAGTACCGCTGTAGCTGTCAGCTAATGAGACAGTGGAGGGGAGCGAGGGAAACAGAGGATAGATAAAAGAGCCAAGAGAGAAGAAAAGAGAAAGGGAGATGATGTGCTAATGAGGGAGAAGAGAGGAGGAAACGTGATGAAAAACTATGAGAAAAAGAGATGTGGAGTAAAGGAGTGGACAAAACAAGAGGACGGAAAGAAAGTTAAGAAATGAGCCACGGCAGAAAAAAAGGAGGGTGCAGAGAGATGTTGAGCACATGGGAAAACAGCAGACAACAGGGACATGGAGGGGGGAGAAGCAATGAGAGGATGAAGAAACTGAAAAACAAGAGACGTAAAATGCAACTGTACAGAGCAGCAGAAAAGCATTGCAGGAACAGTATGGGAGTGGCCTTCTGCGGTTTGCCATGCACCACACCTCCTTTCAGAGATCACCTTGCAATCTTTCCTTCTGTCTCCTTGTCTTTCGGTGCTTGTCGATCTGTTTTGCTCTCTTCTTTGCCCCCCTCATCCCTTCAGAGAGAACTCCCAGACGGTGCCTTGAGCCCACCGTACTCAGGAATGATGGATTGGGTCGAGGGTGCTTGGAACGGAGGGGGTTGCAGAGCACTGCGGTGTAGCATGACTGATGGGAACATGCATTATTTTCCTGGAGGGCCAGAATGTAGTATAAATCGCCCGCGCGCCCGCTGAAAGGGCCTGCGTCACAGAGAAAGGGCAATTTTTTTTTTTAATGGTCATTTTGTAACCCTGAATCATGACCGGCTTCTCCTCTCAGTGTGCATTAGCTCATGGCAGCGACAGAGTTTGGCGGATGTTCAAGCCGCACTACAACATTGGCTGCTTGGTGGCTTGCCCAACAATCCTCCTGCATAGACTTCAGAGCACAAAGTGTGTCCGTAAAAGGCTGCTTGGCTCAGACACTACGCAGTGACTCACCTCCACCATGGGACGTCATCCCCCACCCACTCGCCCTCCTGTCATACAGCATACATATGCATTGCTTTGGCCACCACCTACACTCCCTGTTTTTGTTTTCCCTTCTCCGGGGCGAGCCCATTTTACACACACACACACACACACATGGAGTCATTTACAAAACGGCCATAAACATCCACCCTGCTGCTCTTACAGTGCTTTCAAGTCAGATCATAATGGTTTAACTTCGAATCAATATTCAAGACAGCGAATTCCCTGCAACTTGGTTAAAAACGTCTGTAAATGCCCCCTTCCGTACGACTGGGCCTGTCGTGTCGTGCATATGCACTGTAGCCCCGGCCCGACTCATTCATTTATAATGAGTCTGTTATGACTCCCCCGAGTCATGCTGGAGACCAGAGTCTTACTGCTCAGTCAACCAGAACCTCCTGTTGGAGCAGGAAGGCAGGGATGTGTCACCGTACAGTGTGTGTAACCTAAGAGCCGCTGTTATATAAGCTTTCGGTGCATAAGGGGGCTGAAAATTATAGTTCTATTTAGCGCACCACAGTTGGTTATAATTGTTAATGTATCATGGCAGAGCAGAAAGGAACAAACCTCCCGCTGTGGTGTTTATTTGAATTGAGGCTCTACATGACCCATTTGAGTGGATTTCATAAAGTCTGAAACTAAAAAAAGCTGTAGTTATGATTGAGGAACAATTATACATCCAACATTGTTTCAGAATGAACAGTATATGTATGTTTGTGCATGGTTCAAAGTAGGGATGTCCCGATCACCTTTTTTTGCTCCCGATCCGATTCCGATCATTTGATTTTGACAATTTGCCGATACCGATTTTTCCCGATCCGATCTTTATGCAATGCATTAAGAGGAAAAAAAAGGAAAAAAGCATTCAAGTTGTCCCTTAAGGTTATTTTTTTATTTAAATGACAGTACCCAACTACCCATTCTATCCAACATGGATATAGCTTCTTTTTTTCACAGCAGCATTGGATCAGTTCAGTTGTGCAGCATTGGATCAAAACAAAATAAAGCTTATCAGTACTCGTTAGCTTACTGCTACTATTAGACACTGCGCCCACTCTGTTGCCAGATTTGAGAGAAATAAGCAACCAGGTCTATGAAAGCAAGCCCCAAAGAAGCAACACATACATGATGTTGTGTAATTTGAAACCAAAACTAAGGCCTCAGGATGACTTTAAGACTTGAACATGGTCATTTTTGTTTTGTAACATTACATTAAACCGATTCCGATCTTTTGAAAATCACGTGATCGGCGCCGATCCCCGATCACGTGATCGGATCGGGACATCTCTAGTTCAAAGGGGTTGGGGTTATAATAATAATACATTTAATAATACATTTATTTTGGGGGGCGCCTTTCATAACACCCAAGGACACCTTACAGGGCATAGGGGCAATATAGGGAACAATTAAAACAGTGGATTTAGTGAAGTGAAGTATCAGCCGGGGTAAGACAAGACAAACAACAGGAAAGGGACTATAGAAGGACGCAAAAGGACACAGGGTACAGATTATACAGAAAATGCCAGTTTGAACAGCTTATACTCCTTTCAACACACATGACACCATTTCCTCAATCCGTATATGATTTGATTTATACTTGGCCAATTAAGAGCTTTTAGACTCCTTCATTGCCTGCTGTTTCATATCTTCCTAGCTTTATGTTCAGGTCATTAAGGGATACATTCATAATGAATATAAGGCACTTAAGGAAGCCCACATGTGTCTTGTCCTACACTTCCAGCGACAATGAGCAGGAGATCTTTATGATCCTTATATGTAGCACGTCTGGAATTTTACCGCCAAAATCATGCCGCTTGATTCATGGACATGCAGAGCAGTCAATTAAATGTGAGTATTAATTGATGACCTCCGTGCTTCCTCACGTGCTTTGCCTTAAGTGGTATACTCATAGGTCTTCATGCTTTTACTGTTGGCCAGGAAATTAAGATAAGCAAGTAATCAGATGTTTTATTCAAGCTTTTTGAAGTACAATAATCACAATCATACTAATGGCAAAGGTGAAACCCTAGAGACGATTGGCCGAGGTCACAGGTCGTTGCATGGTTCGCAGAAGGTACTCCAGAACCAGAACTGTAGGACTAATCAGCATTTGTGGACAATCACTACAAAAACATGCTAACCTTTTCCATGACAGTTTTTCTTCTTAATTATGCAGGTTTGTTAAATTAGCATTTAGCATATGCATTATGGGTGACACAGTGAAACTTGCAACAATATTTTCTTATTATGGATGATATTGTGTAATTGCTTCACTACTTCTCTATTTTCAAACAGATCCTGCAGCCTGCTATTCAATTCAATTCAATTCAATGCAATCTTTATTTCAGACTCAAGGTCCATATCACAAACAAAAAGACAAGACATACATCAATAAATAAGATAAAAAGCTAAACACAAAACAAATAAAAACATAAAATCTGTCCAATTATATTATACTATTATTTTATACAATTCTATAATATAAGATTGATTATTTTTGAAGTTACAGATTCTTGGTTTGCTTTTATAAACCTCAGTATCTTCGTGTGACGGCTGTTGTAATGTCCTCCATTATTTAGTTACCACCAAGCAACACCAGATCAGTTTTTTGGGTAACATGATTCTCCATCTGCTCACCAACTATTTCGGGTTATTTCAGATCAACGCAAGCTGGTGCATTTTTGCCATTCGTTAAGTTGTTGTCACAGCACAAGTTGTTTGAATACATTCTTGGTTCAGTATTTACTTGAACAAAGTGTCATCACTAATGTTAATCCCTGTGCCATTACTGATTCATGTTAAGGTCTATTTTAATACATCACATCATCCTGTGTTTTATTCAATACGCTCAGAATGCAAAACAAGTGCCAACCCATTTTATGTTGCACGTCAGAAGACAGTAATCATCTGTAAAAGGATGAGTGTATGTATAATGGAGACAGGACTTAGTGTGAATTAACTTTAGCTGTTGAGATGCTGAAGGCATTCGCTGCCGTCACAGTCCAGCCATCTCGACTCGGCTTGGATCTGCTTGAGTCTCTGAGGTGTTTTGGAGATGGGTTCAGAGGCTTTGTGAGGGGAAGAAGCTGGTGCCAAATGACTAAAACCTAAACACTGTAAGAGCACACTTCATCCCCCGTCTCCTGCCGCGTGCTCTTTGATTCTTTCATCTCCTGTTTTCACTTCTTTCTCACCCTCTCCACCATTCCTCTTCCTCCAGCCCTGCTTTTTATCTTTCATTCTCCATCTTTCTGTCCCCGGCCCTCCCTCCACTCCTGCTGTGAACTAGTTGGTCTGCAGAGCCTGAGGATAGGATGTCAGGAAGTCAGCTCCCATGAAAGGCATTGGGTCGCCACCATGCCTGTATAAGGCCAAAAGCCTGGCCAATGTCGCCTAAGTTAGTGAGTGTGTGCACATGTCGGTGTTTATTTACGGCCGTTTGAGTATACGCACTTACCTCGGTGTGTTCTTGTGCACGTAAAAGAGGTTTCGGGCTTGACTTTGTGTGCATGTGCCCTCACTTATTATGTCATGTCAGCGCATGTGTGTATTTTTGTGTGACTGCAGCCTAGCAGCAGGCTGACGTGTGCCGCGAAGCCACAGGGACCGAAGGGTTCTGCTCTCTCTCAGCTAATCCAAACAAAGCTCGGGCTGAGGAATGTCGGCGCTGTTGGTCATAGACGCAAAGGGTCAACCCGGATGAGTGTGTTTGTTTGTCTGTGTTTGTGTGCAAGAGTCCTAGACCAGCTTTGCCTTTCTGTCCTTGAATTCTCCTGCTTTTCGCTGGTGTCTATGCACTCTTGTATGCGAGTGCCTGAACACAGCTCAGTATTCTCACCGTGTACTTGAGCTGAAGAGCTGTGTTAACTTGCAGGAGCCTCTTTGTGGGCGGGCTATTCTTATCCCCAGACTTACCTGATTGCCATGTATAGTCACAGAGAGATGATAAATTCCCTCTTGCTGGAACATAGTCGGTCTGCACCAGAATCATACACAAGGGAGTTAAGGAAGGGGAAAAAACCCTGTTCACATCCGCACTTGCACACAAGGTCACAAACACAATTTCAACACTTTTATTTCTCTCTATATCTATGTGAGGTTTTTATAGTGTAGTGTTTATTCTTCGTCTCTGTGTGTTTATGTGAGTCTAAGTGCTTCCTCTAAGACGTCAAGCTCCAGAAACAACTCATTTGATTTCCTGAGAGTAGAAACCACATTGTTTTACGATTCCATTAACATTTGCGCAACACATTCTCATTTTGCAATTTCTTCAGATTCCAGTTTTCTAAATTCCTCCAAAGCCCCTCATAGTGGATCTGCAGTTTCCTCGGGGTGACTGGTGGAATACAGTAGAGGTTTGGAAACTTGACTGTTTGCCTGAGCCAGAGGGATCATTAGCAGCTTGTCATCGACGGGGCTATTGCATGTCATGAGTTTTCCAGAGAGCTAATGGGCCCTGATGAGAACACATGAGGTTTGCATCCACGGCCAACTTACTCTGAAGATCACAGCAAACTGTCCCAGCACACTGTTCCCTTGTCTTGAACCACAAACCATCACAGAAAGAGGGATTTGAATGCACAACCCAGCATACAAATGAACAATTTAGCTGAAAGAATTTAAACAATTCCCTCAGAAGACATGACCCAGATGTTTTACTCTGGAGTGTGGGCACAGTGGGCTTGAATCCTGATAGCCACTTCCCTCTGAAGACTCTTTATGTATGTGAGCAAACAAAGGAGCTAATTTGACTCGAGTGTTTCCGAAGCACCGCGGTGGACAAGAGGCTGTTGTGAGGCCGCTAGTCTGGCTCAAGTGAGACCCATCTCACACATTAGCGTCACTGAGGTCAAATGGCAGAAAGAGATAGGCAATAGCTTGGCATCTGATGGGCAGTGAGCGTCTGGAGCCGCCCTTTGTGTAATTTATAAGGAACCTCATTAGCACTAGCATTAGCATTCGTTATTCTTCCTGGGGACATTCAAACACCCACATTATAGCAACATTAACACAACAAACATAAACAAACAAAACAACACTTTAATTACAAATATGTCATTTGTGGAAAACATGAGTCTAGAATAACCTTAAATTGAATATGTGAGTATCCTGCACTTTCAAGCATATTCAGCTACAAGAAAATAGACCAATAAAATGGTATTACAAACGTAAAATAGGTCAAATTCTCTTTCTAGTTTCACCCTTTGTTTACAAGTAGTTTCTAAATGATTACACTATCTCTCATAGATCATAGTGTACACAGACACAGATTAATGTCAACATTAAGATAATATTTGTATAAATCTATTCATATTTTCTTGAATAAAATGCACAGGCCCTACAACTGATCATGGCTCTGTACATGGCGGCTTTTGGGGTCGTATTTGTTTTTGCCTGAGGTAACATTTCTGTTGAATATCATGTCTGATTATAAGTGTTTTGTATACTCAAGTTTGGTAAACGTGTCACTGTTACATTTCTGACCAAATGCAACAAAGCAAAGAGGAACAGAACAGCTATCCCATTCTCATTGAGTTTATATTTTGGTATATATTTTATCTCGTTTTATGGATACATTCAGTCTTTGTATAACCTTTGTGAACACAGCAGATCTGATGTTACATACTGTGTCTCATTACATGATGTTTGTGTCCTGTAATGTCACGGATGCCCTTTCCGGCTTTGTTGGGCTATATGCTGCATGTGTGTGTGAGACAGAGACAGAATGTGTGTGTGTCTGATTAGTCTCCATGTGTCCCCAGAGCCCATAGGCTATGGACTTTAGAGCAGCTGTGACTGGTTTGACCTCTGACCTCTGAATGTTTTACTCTCAGGGTACATCCCAGGGTACTGCATTTGCTTCTGCAGACTGATTTTTTTTTTCTTCACTGTATTTGAGATCAAGTGCATAATATGCTGTATGATCTATTTTGCCCAATACATTATCATCTGTACAGCAGCACCCTAACCCCCGTGGGACCGGGAAGTATAAAGCAGTGGCCCTGCAGAAGGCTTTTTATGTGTGGTGATAATAATGAAAATAGCATTATTTTTGCTGTGGGAAACTTGTTCCGTCTGTGCACTTTCCTCCACACTTCATCACGTTGAAATCTGGCAGTAATGAAACAATGCAGCAGTTAAGCAGTCCATTTACGACGAGGATCGGTCCATTTGCAATGGCTCACTTTCAAACACTTTAACTATTTGGCGTGGGTTCTGGTGCACTGTACCATAGCGCGGTCCCAGAACTAAGAATAGATCAAATGCAATAACACGACTAATATTTAAACCCCCTCTTTCATCCATACATAGCTGCCAGACACAAGTAACACTGCCATTTCACAAGAAGGCCAATTAAAAGCCAGTGACATTCAGGTGTGGGAAACGGAGTGACATTAAAACTAATTCCTGCTCAAAACCAGTGACATTACAGCAACAGTCGGACAACTAGAGAACTACTGCGTTCTTTAGACTCACTGCCGTGTAGGGAAACTGCCAGTGGGATCTCTATATGTAAGGCAGCCCTTCAAATGTCATTAGGCATTTCTCTCTGTGCTTTTCGAGATGATCTACTGTACAGGGTAGCTGGGGGATTGAAGGGGAGGGGCACGGCCTCCCTCTAGGCGTGATCAGAATTTGAATCACCTTTATAACAGAGGACATTAACATGTTAGATGCATTTGTGATGCATGTGTTTAACACCTTAAGCATACACAATGGAGACATGTTAGTTAAAGATATGCATGCTGCCAGTGTGTAAAGGGAAATGCAAATTGGGACTGTAGTGACGAGAATGCATTATCTATTCAGTATGGATCTGCTAAGACAGAAGGGGACCCCCCCCCCCCCCCTCACACACCCTGTTATATGCTATCTCTTGTGTGCATGCAGATGTAATTCCCACCCCTCCTCCCTTTGCATTAGCGTGGGATTGGAGCAAGGCAGCGATAAAGGACATCTCAGGGACGAAGGACGTTGGGGCTTGAAGGTCACACCATGGAGTCAGTAGCACATTGCTTAGGGCAGCATTACCCCCTCAGCGTGCATGCAGACGTGCGTTTACGGATCTGCTAGGTATGCACAACCGAAGCCGTGTGTATATGAGTGCTCACATTAATTAGGTATGGATGCTCTATCTAGTGAGTGTATTGGAAGAGAAGAGGACATTCTGGCTTTACGCTGGATGTGTGTTTGCTCCCAAAGACCACGCTCCGGGCTAAACTCTTCTGCTCATTAAACCATACAGGAGTAGTCTTCTTACCCATCACTCCGAGAGCCTTAATCAGCATGTGATGCAGCGCCGCGATCACTGCTTACACACCGAGTGAACATCTGCATTAAGAGGTCCAGCAGATCGCACTCTAATGTGCTCACACCATATGCAGACACACACTGCGTCCGGCGCATGTTCTCACACTGGCTCGATCTCAGGTGGAACGAAATCCTCTTGTCTCCCAGACCGACCTCCTCTTCTATCTTCGCATTAGCCTGGCTTCTCAAGCGGACCCATAAGTGTCACATCACATCACAGCAAGGCACCACTAATAGAAATATTAATACTGAGAGGATGAGAGAGAAAAGCTTTTTTCCCTCCCTTTCTCTCTTTTTCCCCTCAGCAAACAGATTAGTACCTAATCCACCAGGGATAAGGGGAGATAAATTGTTCCTGATTGGCTACATTGGAGTAAATAAACACACGTCTGTTGCAAATGGATCGACACCGCAGAAAAAAGGCCATTTTTATCTAGTCATTTCGCCTCGTGTGTAGTCTTTAAATCGTACTTTCCAAGATAATTGAATTCTGCCAGTGGGATGACTCCACTTGTTTTCCGGAGCAGTTTTTTGGTCCATGAGTTTCCTCAATACTTTGTACGATACATTTTCACGGTTTAAAAAAAACAAACTATTTATTTCTACAGGATGCAAATAATAATAATAATCATAATGCATTTATTTTATATGGGCGCCTTTCAAGGCTCTCAAGGCCGCCGTACAAACACATAAAAAACAAGATACACAATACATAACACCAGCATAAGAGACATAAACAAGACAAAGCAGTATCTAAATCAATCAAATAACCAAATGAATCAAAACAGAGGATGTGTGATGGATAATGATCAGGGTGGATATGCGAGTGTGAAGAGATATGTTTTGAGGCGTGATTTGAAAATGAGGAGAGAGTCAGTGTTGCGGATGTCAGGTGGGAGGGAGTTCCAGAGGCGGGGTGCAGAGCGGCTGAAGGCTCTAGGCCAGTGTTTCTCAAACTTTTTCACACCAAGGACCACTTAACCAATAAAAAAACATTCGCGGACCACCATATCTAAAAACACATCGTTTTTCTAGAACAGATTAGAAATCGCCTGAAAATGGTACAAACAAGTGGCAACATGTGTGATGAAGGTGTTGCGCTGGGCTATATCATGCAATCGAAAGTGAAACTTAACCCCGCTCCATTGCGGAGATATTCCCACGAGAGTGCGGAAAACTGAAATGTATTTATTTATTTCAAATGTGAAATGTTACCAATATACTCACGGACCACACTTTGAGAAGCACTGCTCTAGACCCCATGGTGGTTAAATGGAAGGGGGGTGCAGTGAGGTTGAGGGAAGCAGAAGATCTAAGTGTGCGGATGGGGTGTGTTGATGTGCAGGATGCAAATGATATTTTTTCCTCGGTACATCGCTAAACTACTTGGATATATCTCTAACTCTTGGTCTCTCTTGGTAAAAGATTCATCTTTGTGGCTTCGGCTACATCCCCTCCTCGATCTGAGCGGTGGCGTTGTACTCGAACCCCGATGCCTCTTCAGATGGAGTTAGTGGTTAGGGATGCAGCGGGGCCAGCATGTGGCACGTAGGAGGAAAGCTGAGAGAAAGTTTCTTCTTCTGAGCTCAGGGCAGAACATTGTCATCGTCCTGGCATTGGTCCAGCCATGCATGGCACAGGCATTAAGTACTCTCGGATGATCAGGCGCCATGCAGGGGCAAAAAGTGTGCTTTTACCGCCTCGACTGTGTGTGTTCTTTATTACGGCTGATGTAAAGGCACAGTGATACGAAAGGTTTATGATAGGTGGGGATTAGTAGAACTGGTGGGGGCTGGACACTCTTAACCCTCTCCATCTTTGTATGTGTTTTCCTAACAATCCCAGGTTAGCCAGATGGATTTTCCTTTTTTAGCAAGATCAGGATTCTATACTAATCTTGAATATGATCATCTAAGACACACACCTGCTTCTTTTAGCCCCACCATAAGAAAGATTCCCACCCAGAATTCCCTGTCCTGGCCTTAAAACCTGTTGCTCTTTTGTGGCAACACATTCAGAGTGGCTTAAGAACACATGAGACTGTTTGTAAATCATGTTAACCAGACAGACATATGGGACTTGTAATCTCCACCTGGCATCCTGAATCCCTCCTCCAGATAATAATAGTCGTGCCTGCATACCCATGGAAGATCCAGGGTATTGTTACAATGAGGCCATCTTCTGACATAAACATGCATTAACCAGTTATTAGTGTCAGCACAAGCACATACTGTACTGTAAGCACACCTGGTGGAAAGATAGACAAACATGGTTTATTTTGCAGGATGCAATTGAATTTTTCCTCGGCCTTGGAAATGGTTTGAAATACAGCCTCAGTTTTTCCCCTATTTGTTGTGTCGGTAAAAATGTTAGAGAAAGTGTAGGATGAAAGAATTGCTTCCTCGAGTGAGCAGAACATTTTCGGTGGCATGGCCCATAAACCTTTCACTGGTCAGGGGCTTTTTTTAACCTCTGTGTGGGATCCAAAATGCCACCGAGCCAAACGTCTTTCATTAATCTCGAGACAAAGGCGCCTTGCATCAGCACAGCCTGCAGAGCGAGAATCATACCCCAAACTTTTAGAGGAATAAAGAAAACACCACCGGGCTGGACTGCTCCCACCTCTGTTACAGCACACTACCTGCACTGTTTCTACCCTGCACCTTGTTCTGCTTTTAATTAGCAAGGAAATACTGCCCAAGGGCTGATGCATAAGGGACAAAGCACTTAGCATGTCTGGCCCTAACCAAGATTTTTCATTCTGGTTCCTAAAATAAATCCATTTATTGCTCCCTCCCGGGTATGCTTTCTCATGCCTAAAAGGAGCACGATGTTGATTATAGCAGGAGCTGCCACACTCTGTAGACTACCCAAGCTTAAGCTGTGTGGCCAAATTTAAATGAAAGGACTGTGGGACATGAATTTGCATAATACACACACATGGAGGAAAAGAAGGAGCTCAAAGGTAGAGCCTGAGATGAAGCGACTGCTACTTTTATGAAGCAAAAATTAAAGTCCCTTTGCCCCCCTCTCATTCCAAACAAAGAATCTCCGACGACACATCCAGATGCGTTGAATTACTCCTTCAACTCGATGACATATCCTCACATACACCTCATTCCTCCTAATGTTTAATTCACTTGAATTTTGAGCACAGGGCATGTTTTCCTTTTTCTCCGCTCCATCCTTTCTCTTTGTCCCCGTGGCGATGTCACAGGGGATTAAGTCACAGAGGCCAAGAGACTTGTTTATGATTCATCTGCAGCGAGGAGCCGGTAGTGGTTCCCACAGGGCAGACAGCTAGCAGGCTACCTCCTCATCTCCCTCGCTCTCCTGTATGCTAACAAGGCACACGACACTGAAAAGTGCCTAATGCCTCTCATAGACATAGAGGGGGAGTTCTTGTAAAGTCAGATCACACGTTTCTGGATGACGTAAGTCTTAATGACGTAAATCCAACGTCACGGTATGCAATATTAAAATTATATGAACAAAGGTTGCTAGCCTAGAGCATAATGTTTGTCATTTGTTGGATAACTAATAGATTTTTACCGGAACACTGTACGCTTACCATTAAAATAGGTTAGTTTCAATATATTAAAGGGGCCCTATTATGCTCCTTGGGGTTTTCCCATTTCTGTACATTGTGATTTTGTGCATGTTAATGGTCTGCAAATGCTAAAATCCCTGTGTTCCTTCCAGAGGGCGTTTCTCTCCCACACTCTTCCCCCCCTGCCTGAAACTCATCCATTGGACTCCTTTGTTTACTCCTGTAACATAGTGACATCACAAAGTAACACGTGCGCTTATATTGATTGGCGCTCCAACTGTCACAGTTCTGCTTTCTTTCTCACCTATTTTCTGCATTTACATTCCTGAGTCACCTGGTAGCCACACCTTGTCTCTCTCTCACTCTGTTACACCCATCAGCTCCATTTAGTATTTAGGCCCACTTCACTTTCACCTCAGTGCCAGATCGTACTTTGCACTATGCCAGTCTTTCCCGCATTTACCTCCAGATTGCTCTCCCGGTTTCGACCCTGCCTGTCCCTGACCATCCTGCCTCGTCTGTTTCCTGACCCTGCCTGTACTCGGATTATTCTGCCTCGCCTGCTCCCTGACCTGTTCTGTACCTGCGACTCCCGTCTTGCCATCTCCTGGACCCCTCGCCCGTCCCCGACCAGCCCTTTGCCTACTATCTGCCGTTTTGTCTCCTACCAGCCTATTGCCTACAATAAAGCTGGTTACCGACTATCCCTGGTTTCCCGTGTGTTGCACTTTGGTTCTCAGCTCGTTTGTGACACCAACACATTGTATGTGATAGGCAAAGTAGCGGGACATATCTAAGCAGTGGACCAATCACAGCCAGCTAACCAATGTCCTCTTTAATCTCTGTACGTTGAATTCATTCCTTTGGCTACGTTGTTGTGCATCGCTAAAACATTCCTTTCCATTTTCCAAAGTGTATGCCTCAAACTAGTGTTTTCGGAGCACCAAAGGTAGAGTCAAATTTGAAGCACCACTTTAATAAATTATCCTCATCGATGACATTGAGGTCTCCTCCAATCCAGGCTAGACTAATTAGGTGTCAGATTTTTAACAACCTGTAAGAGTTGATTAACTGCTGTAATAGTGTGCGTGTGTATAGTGTTGAGGCTTGTTTTTAATAAGGCGCCTCACAGTAGGTAAACCACAAACAGCGTTGAAGGTTAGTTTGAAGCACATGTTCAACCACAAAACAAGCTAATCTCCTGCCAGTGTTTTCTATTGCTCCGATAGTACTAGTCTCCTTTGTTGGTAATGAGGAGTGGTTTGTTATTAGTGACAGACTACTGTAGAACATTGTAATTCAACATCGCTGTGCTGGTGTCAAGGGAACATATTACCGCTGTTCAGTTGGACTTACCGTCTTCTTTTAATTGCTCTTTTAATTAACTTGTGTCTAGCCTTGGTCTTGTCAGAGGATGCCCAAGTATGCCATTTAGCAAAAGGTAATGAGATTAACCTCTCGTTGACCAAGCAAATGCTGATTAAACATGATGTCCAAATGAAATGAGCTGGGCCTTATTTACTCATGTGTACAGGCAGGCGGCAGGCAGGCGAGCCACAACTCTCTCAGCGGTAACATTGCTAAAATGTCAAGGGGATAGAGGGGAGTGTGTTTGGCAATGAGTGGCGAGTGTGGCCGACCAGCTGCATTTGAAGGAAAGAGAGAGAAGCCAGCGCTGGAAAGTAGCACGAAAAATTCTCCCACTCTTCATCGCTATCTGAGGAGAGGCGAGTGCAGACAGTGGATGAAAACTGGCCGCTAATCAGTCAGTCACACTCACACACATGTGTTAAGCTTCACACACAGACACACACCTACAGACTCCTTCTCTGTCTCTTGCTGTGATGTGGACCCAGGAAGAATGCAAATAACACTCTCTTTACCCAATCTACCCACACACACATGCCTACCATGACCTCCAGCATGAAGACACGCTCATTGGGTGAAGCACTGTAACTGGTCAAGGCAGAAGAAAACAACACGTGGCATGTTTGGATGTTTTTTTCCTTTCCTCTTAGTCCCACTGAATTCTTGTCCAAAGTTTGCAGCATTGCACAATTGTAATGTGTGTGGACACAAACATGAACATTTTGCCTCCTGAGATCCTGAAAACAGAGTCATATCCTCTTCAGTGTTCAGACTTTATTGTTGACTTGTACACAAACCTTTTAAGGGCATAATACTCTACAGGACCTCTTCAACTAACCTTACATTTTCTCAGGAACATTATTCATTCAAGCCTTACTCTTACGGTTTAACATTTGGCCCTAAAATGAAAAAGTTATAATGATGTATCTATAATGCAAACATTGAAACATATCGTGGATGTCTGTCTACAAAAATCGAATGTCTCGACAGTATCATTGCCTTTTGTTATCACGGTGATCTATACTATATTATGTTATGTCTAAATTATGTATGATGCTAATAATTCATGCTCCACAATCCTTGCAGTTTGCCCTTGTTTCCTTTGGCACATCAGTGCACAGTTTCCACGCAAATGGCCTACTTTATACTTCCTCAGTCGCCCCTCAAAAAAACACATACAATTCAAGGTGACAGATTCCTTCAGGCAGAATCAAACATATTCAAATCCATCTTTCAATTGGGATTTTATCACTGGAAGTTTAGGAACTGTCTTCACTTTATCGAAGGAAACCTTTTTACAGGGGGCACGACGAACGAAACTTTCTTCGTGACCTTCGCCCCGCTTTCTCCTCGCCCAGAGTTTCTTCAAGCAAATGTCCTTCCTCGAGCTGGAATAAGCTGCCTTGGCCCAGCTAGTCCCTCACCTCGTTTTAATCAGGCTTTGGGGAGTGAAATATGGGCCTGGCGAGCAGGCAGTACCCAAGCTCAATTCATCTGGTTTCAATCTTCTCTCCGCCCTCGGATGTGGCCGCGTGGGCATTCCTTTTCTAGACACGAGGGGGGTGGGAAGAAGTGGAGCCGAGCAGCACAAAGGGCAGGCGTTTGTTTGGAGGAGCGTGTCAGTGTGTGTGTTTTTGTATCACTGCTAGGAGACATTGAAAACTCTGGTTGCTTTTAAAAAGCTACATAGCGCTAATGCGTTTGTACGGTCCTCTCAGAGGGACACAAGAAAACACTTAGACCGTCTAGAGCCATCATTCGCACACAAGATACGGTGTCTTTTTCATTATTTCTCAACGTCAATATTAATGCTCTTAACCTACTGTTAAGTATGTTTCACTAGGTTTGTTTTAAGTATGCTTGTGTGTCTAGCAGGTGAAAAAGGTTAGCTTCCTTTATGAGTTGGCTTAGCTCATCTTAAGGACAGATGGTCTGCTGGTCCATTAACTCTCCTAAATGAGCCTAAGTGAGGCCTTTCCTGGAAGCCTTGCAGCCCCCTGTTGACCAATAGTGCAGTCACCACTCAGCCTCCGTCAGCTGGCCCACAAGTCAACACCTCTCAGTATACAGCTGCCAAAACAGACGTGGCATCTGCTCACCTCTGGGGAAATGGCAGCCATCGACATGTCCTTCCTAGTCACGGGTTTGGATGGATAGGTTATCTCTTTGTCCTTTGCAGCTGCAGCTAGAGCGGCTGTAACAATATCATCCTGTTGTTTGTGTATGACGCTTTCCCCAGCTTTGTTACTTTCTGCTTAACCGATCAAGCAAAGTCATATGTCAGATGCATACCAGAGGACTGGCGACAGCACTAATATGTCAGTGACGCAGCGCGTTAGAGCTGGGCGGATGGAGAGAGGGAGTTAGCGTCCCGTCTGTTTTCAATTAGCCGCTGAGATGTACAACATGGGAGCTGCTCTGTTGTGTTCAGTTCCTATTTTCCCGTGGACACAGCAAAGTAAATTAGAATGTTTTTGTTGAAAGAGGCTTCGCCGTCCAACCCCAAGTGAACTTTGGATGGTGACAGAATATCGCAGTGACCTAGATAATGGAGTTTAATCTGCGTGTGCAGAAAGGCGAGAAAAAGAAGGGCGTCCAGAAGCCCCACACTGACTGTGAGCTCCCAACATGTAGTGCTTATGTATCCAGATTGGGGCTATTTTACAGACTGAGACTTAGTGCAGCTCCAAATATAGCATATAGCTCTGGGCTTGTTTTCTCTCTCTTCTTTGTCACGTGCACAAAAACATAACCATATAGCCCTCTGTGGCTTTTATTGTCTTCCCACAAGTTGTTAAAGGCTTCTTTGAAACACCACTGGAGTATTGAATTGCATTTAATAAAAGTCAGGGGTATAGCACTTTATAGTCCATGAGGTGATATTTGTTGAATTTTCATCGGTCTCGCACTTTTGTGCAGCATCCATCATCGGAGGGAGCCCGGGCGACTGCGTTACATTCCACTTCCTGTGGTCATACACACAGTCAGCTTTATTTTCAACCTAATGGACATAAAAAAAAATTGCAGATTGCAGCAAAATGGACTTGGCAGCACAAAGGCTTATTAAGTATTGATCCGCTGAGGTCAGTGCCCATGTCCAGTCACTCCAACAATGTGAGAGGAGTTCGTTCACACGCTTGCCAGCCACAAATTGAGATTAGACCACATAAATAACGGGGGAAATTGAAGAGCATTTTGTGTCACGGGGAAAATAACTGAGCCCACGGTTGTATTATGTGCCAAGAAGAGAAGCAGGAGAGAAATGGTTGTTTATGTGTGCACTGTTGGCATTATTGGTGTTTTTATCAAAGTCAGCCCATCTGTCCGTGCTCCAGCAGTGCTTGGATATGATATCAAACCACACCAGGGCCCCAGCAGGAGAGCTTTAAGTTGATCAGCAGCAGGCAAACCTGTCTTCTACAGTGTTTTAATGAATACAGCTCATCTTGTTTCTCTCTGCACCATCTGTCAGGCATGCATGGTCAAAGAGCTTGAAGTCAGCAAAGAACAACTTTCCACTGTCGTGTCTGTACCTTTACTGGAGATCTCTGTGATGAATATTTTCCGCTCTTATTCACAAAGCCCTGCCAACAAAAATACTGCGATGCCACACAGACCAAGAAATAAGCTCAGCCCCGGGACAAAACCCTGTTGAATAAGAAGGAATAGGAAAAATGTTCCCTTTGCCGGAATGGAAATTGTGAGGGAAACCAAATTTGATATCTGTCGGAGCAAATATAATTTCTCTAACCGGATTTGGAGTTGTTTTTCTTTGATAGCCCAAATTGCTGACTTACCACTTGCAAATGAAGGAATCATTTTCTATTCAGCTTTAGACACATGCTAGTGAAAATGAGTATCATGGAAATGTGTTGAGCAACAGCGAAAAAGAATAAATCACTTTTTGATGATTTCTTTATATGTCAGAGGGATTACTCTCCTCGGTCCTCCATTAAATGTCTTCAGCGAGCGACGGCAGGTTTATTCAAGGCCATGTTCATGCTCTGCAGGGTGGATGTGCCCTTAACACACACACACACACACACACACACACACACACACACACACACACACATACCCACACACAGCTTCTATTAGCTTTGTGATGCGTTTTTACAATACTTTGCTGCTTGATTCTTATAGTCCTAGCTTTGGAGACGTTCATGCAGAATAAAGTGAATGTGCACACATGCTGGTCTGTTTAGGCTCCTCCAGATGTTGGGTGGATCCGTTGCTGCAGCAAAGTGGAGAGGTCACTGTCCAAGCCCCATTTAACTGAAGCGTGTTATCTTGTGCAAAACAGACCGTTTGACTTTTGGACCTTGCTCAGTCTGAACACTTTAAATGGAGAACATTGTCTTGAATGGTGTTTTTTTGAAGCCAAATGTAACCCTTTAAACCTTTAAACAACACAAAGGCTTCTGCTGATTACTCTACAGGTCAGGCTGAAGGGTTTAAGAAGCATTCATTAAAGTTTATAATGGAGACCATCCTTTCCAAAATTATAAATTGTTATTTCATTTTCCATAAAGACAGACATTTTAAAAAATACAGCCAATGACAATCAATGTTTTCTTGGTGATAGAGAAGTCCACTGCTGACATTTAAAGCTGTGTTTTTTCTACAAAAGCCACATAAGACGGAAGGAATTCAAAGCCTGTTTGCTGTGGCTGCGAGGGAGTGCGGGCGTCTTTCAACCAGAAGGTTGTGGGTTCGATCCCAGCCCGTGCAGTCAACATGTCGATGTATCCTTGGGCAAGATACTTAACCCTGAGTTGCTCCTGATGGCCAACGGTGTGTGAATGTGTGTGAATGTTAGTTCCTAGAGTAAGGTACACTGCTCTGTATGAATGGGTGTGAATGGGTGAATGACATGAAGTAGGGCTGCTCAATTCATCGTATTTTAATCGCAATTAAGATTTTGGCTTGCAACGATTATGAAAACAACATCATCGAAATAAAACGATTATTTTGTTTATTTATTTTTATTTTTTGGGGGGTTTTCAGTTGAATTATACTTAAAGTTCAGGGTAATCAGTTGTTAAAAACATACTTTTTTCAATAAATGGATGTTTTCAAAGTAAATGAATAATCGTTTTAATAATCGTGATATCAATTATTGACCCAAATAATCGAGATTATGATTTTTGCCATAATCGAGCAGCCCTAGAATACAGTGTGCAAAGTGCTTTGAGGAGTCGTAAAGACTGGATAAAGCGCTATATAAGTACAGTCCATTAACCATTTACTATATTGTGTCAGTGTTCGCTTTCTCTACGTTTCTGTAAAGAGAAAGCCTTAACCAGCAAAGTTGACTTGGTAGGTGAAAGAAAAACAGTGTTTTCCGTACAGGAGAGAAAGACTTTGAACCAAAGTGTAGCCCTTTATGAGACGCTCTGTGCTCCTTGGACCATTTCAGGCTAAAAGCAGAAGATTTATGGCGCAGCTATAGCATCTTGGACAGCTACACCCATGAGTGTGGGTGACGCCACCAGATGCAGCGCTGAGAAGATGTGTATTGCACTTTAAGCAGGTTTCCCTGACTCTCTCTCCCTTGAGGATTGGCGTAATTAGCTTTTTTTCTCCATCTCCTCCCTACTTCCTTATTTTGCTGAGAGAAAATGCAGAATACTTTGGGGGAATTAAAAGTACTCTGCGCAAAACTAATTTGGGATCTATTTTGGGGCTCCGTCAGTGGGATCGCTTGACATGACAGCAACGATGAAACCATGAAAGTCATGCAAATGAGGGCAATAAGAGTTGAATATACCACAGGGCCGTACATTATTTAGACCTCAGTGGTGATTTATCTCCCATCTCCCCCTTACCATTGGTCCTTTATCTCTCTTTTTCCAGCCAATCCACCCTTCCAGGTTCAAGGGATTCTCGTGGAAATTATTCCCTTTCTGTTTTGGTCCTCAAACCCATCCATTACTGCTCAAGACTTCTTAGAAACCTCTCATCAAAGATGAACATGAGCAGGACGGCTTTTAATTTTAGATGTTTTCAACCTCCATAAGACTCACTCCTCAAGTAGCCTTCAAGGTGCTCCAAATAATGCAAAATAAGGGTAACACTCTGAAGCTAAATTGCATATAGTCGATAAGTAATCTTTTCTTTTCTTTTGTTCTGTAAACAAAGCAATTATCTCAGCTGTCTCTGGTCCCATTCATCAATGACTGGTACAGTGTATACATTGTACAAGCTGCTTGTTAGTGAGCTGTGACATTTTTCCCTCGAGGAGAAACATAACAAGTCTTGCAAGATAGTCCTAAAGCAGTGACACAGATGTTGTAACAATTTCCATGTGAGGGTGGAACAACAACAGAAATATTTAGGCTATGAAGAAAGAGGAAGGAGTTATTCCCGATCTTCTTGTAAGCTATTGCTAATTAGCATTTAGCTCTTATTTGCTCCGTAATGACACTACGGACCTTATTGTAAAGGGTTATCAACAAAAGCTCCATGTCAGCAGAAGGGAGCATCAGTCGCTGGGTGCGAGACGAGGAGGATTATGGGATTTTATCCCTTCAAAGACTCAGCCTCCAGTCAGGGAAAAACAGCCCCTTTGATTTTTCACAGGAGCAATATATTCATGAGTTTGGACCTTGAAACTACAAGGAGAGTAGTGTAGTGTGCCATATGCAAAACATGTGTTTTAATGGGCCATGATAACTTGGTGCATTTAAAGAGACTTACCCCTTAAGAAGCTGTAATTAAAAAGGGAGCTGTGGCTGACTTCTCTCGCACAGGGGTTGTTTTTGTAGGCACTCATGTTGCACTAACAACTGGAGGCGACTTCTTGTCTGCTGAGACATCTGAAGAGAATGTTGGTGTTTCAAGCAAGTCTGTCTCGCAATCTTCAAAGATATCAGGAAAGAGGAAAGGGCAGGATGTAACCTACTCTCTGTGAATATCTGTGTCACTTTTGTAGTATTTATAGCGTATATGTTTGGCATCTCAATAGCCAATTCAGGTCACACAGGATTTTCTGTAGCATTGGTGCGGGCCGACACACTCTTTTAAACAGTACGCTGAGCTGTGAATATTTCACTATTGTCTCATCAGCCCTATGCTCCTCTCAGCATGTCCCCAACTCAGCTAAAAACTGGCTTCATGTCAGCAATGTGAATGGAGGAATTGTATTAATATTTGCCTTGTCAGATGTTGCTATAGTTACATGCATAAAGTCCTATGTGTTATAGAATATCTATGGAGGTCATAGCCCAATCCGTTCTCTTTCTCTTGCATTCAACCCAGTTTCTTGATAACTCTGTAATTTACCGGGGATAAACAGTTCCTGGCAGATTTAAAGGGTTGGAAGATGATTGCTATGTTTGCCTGCTGCAGTGAGACTGTACACATTAATCAAATGTGATTTGAGTCTTGTGACAGCTGTATTCTAAATCAAAGGTTTGTATGCTGAGGCGATATTTACTGTCGTCAAAAGATAGTCATTGCATCTGCGTGTCGACATCAAGCATACGCACGCATGTCAAGAACATGTAGACGGGCCCACGTGTACAATGTACATGAAAGGCATCTTGAATGCACACAATAGGAAATAAAACTATAATACCTCCAGTCCCATTGTGCTTCTTCTTACCTATGTCTAAAACCACCTTTGTGATGCTATAATCCATCCTCCACACCAGTGACTTACAGTAAGTGCTCAAAATAAGGCATTGCACCATCCCTCCAGCCCTCCTTCAACCCATCCCTCTCTGCCCTTTCACTTCTCTCACCCGCTGTATCTCCCCCTGTCCCTCTCCCCTCTGATCTGCTGTGTTTGAGTACCAGAGGTCAGAAGCTTTGGACATAGCACAGGCTCCAACCGGCCAATGTGCTGACTGCGGGGATATGGGGCTTGACTTTGGGCGCTGTGAAAGATCCAGGCCTGCCTTGTTTGTCTGTCTGTCCGTCTCACTGGCTACACTATAACAAGATTGCAGCGCTCTGTAAGGCGGATTTACTGGAGCACAACTCCCCCTAGGGCCTTTTCATAGAAATGGGTTCCTCCATATTTTACTGTAGCCTCTCACTCCCTCTCTCTTTGTCGTATCTGTCTCTCTCTAATGCTCCTTCTCTCTTTCCTCTGGTGTTAGCTTCCACTTTCTTTTGTTAATTATGATATGCTTCATTCCTTCCTTTCTTTTGGTAACGATTGGACTTTGCTACAAATGAAAGCACGAAGCTGAGCCAAACAGAGCTGAGAAAAGCAGACACAATGCGTGAAAAAAAAAAAACCCGATGGAGGACATGGCCAGGGATTTGGCGCCAGCTACCATTTCACAAGTCCTCTCGACATTTATCTCTCCCTCAAGATGGCTATGTTTATGTAGATAGCCTTTGCCATGTCCTTATGGAATCTCATAAAGACATGTGGTTCAGGCGCAGCACTGTGACGAGCAACGTTATCTCAGTTTCAGCTCAAATGTTCCCTGTTCTTATGCTTTCTAGGTCACCTTACTGCAGATTTGAAAGCTAAGGTCACAAACCCAAACTTGACTGAGCAAACCATTTGTCATACTGTGTGTGCATAGCTGCCATAGCAATGAATTACGTTGTGTCTCATAGTTTGATGTTGACACAAATGATGGGGTCTTGCAGTCCAATCATCCCAGCTGTGCACACGGTAAATGAGGCCAATCCAAATGCAAACGCACATGAAGGCGAGCTTATTTTGGGAGCACTGTGTCATCCATTCCACAGCACAAAAGCCCCTCTGCAAGACCATAAATAAGTCGGAAAGTGGGGTGCAGCCACGGTGTACCAACCAATCCCCTTTTTGGATATGTCTGCCAACTCTTTCTGGCAAAAACTAAGACAATTTTCTGTATGTCACAGATACAGCATAATTTTGCTGTAAATGTTCCTCTGCCAACACTCAACTTATCACTCAAATCCTCATTGTTGCCCAATGACTCAATGCCAAAGATAGTGGGTTAACCCAATAATAGTTTAAAGTTCAATTTAAAGTCAGCTTGTGGAAAGTCTATTCCACGATTGCAATGACCCCAATTTCACCCTGGCCCTGTCTATCTTTCGGGTTAACTCTTCCATTCACGGAGCCTATAGTTAAAGCGGTGGACCGTTAAGTAGGAGGTGGGAGGTGAGAACAGAAGAAGCCGCTCTTATCAGGCCCGCTACACAGTTCTGGGTTCAGCCCGGGGCCCCTGAGGGTGTGGGAGCGCTGATTACAGAGGTTAGCCTGGGGAGCTAAAGGGGAGACAGTGGGAAATGGTCTCCCAGCAGAACACCATCAAGCATTTACTTGCACCATTAGGTCCCACCAACTGTACACGCACACACAGTCTGACCATTCTTCACCTTGAAATGTCTTTTCACTGCAAAACTCTCTTTTCTGACATCCAAAGTAATATCGGTGGGGAGCCCCACAAGATGAATGACCCTGCAAAGGCTGCATTAAGAAGTCATAAGCGGGGATACCTTCAGGGTGCTGGAGCTCCTCTGTTAGGACGGGTGTGCCTTACTTTTCTGCTGACTAATGATTTGAACCGAGCATGTGGTCCAACAGAGCAGAAGGACCTCAGCAATACATCCTGTCACTCCTGGGCTGCCAAATAGACTCACAAACACTCAACCGTGAAGTGCCCTCTCGCTTTCCAACTCGTGAATACCAATTGGAAAACTCAAACTTGATTGACAGTGAGTTGCCCGGAGCTCTGGCTTTTAGCAGACTCACAAAGTAGAGACGGAGCTTTAACAAAACTTGAAGAACTGCTGAAATCCAGCAGATGATGTGATCCGTTTGACTGAAGCTCCCTTGGAAGAGGTTGTTTGTGTGAGGCTACTTCTCTGTGTCCTGCGTCAGCACTGACTCATTGGTTTCACAGTGCAGAGCTGACATTTTCATTGGCCCTGAGATCACTTATGGGACTGGGTGTTGGCTCCTGTGAGGGTGGACCAGGGAACAAGTGGACAGGCGCCCAGTGAGTGCTGATGCATTCACTGGCCACATGTGGCCTCCGGTGGAACATTTGACAGCATGCGATCGGGTCTGTTGAGCACAAAGGGATTTTTTTCAAAGATTGTCACTGGGTTGAATCACTCCACCGCAGACACAACAGCTGCTCATCGTTTCTTTTTAAATAAATGCTCCACACACAAGGAAATATTCAAACTTAGAGCTATCAAGCAGCAGAGTAATGAAGAAGAGATTTAACATTATTTACACAACCTGTACATTCCTGCATGAATCTAATGATCGTCTGCTGGCTGGATGACTTTATTTCAAGCACTCGGGAAGAGCTACTGGCTTGTTCAGCAATTAAATTAAAGGCAAGTTGAATGTTGTAGAGCCAAAAATATCTGTCACATTTGAGTGCGTAAGCTCAGTGGCGGTACTGTACGTTCTTTCTACCAGGTGGAGGGGGTCGGATATCTAAGCAGTGCACCACCCCCTTCTTAACAGACAAAAACACACACACACACCGACAGAATCCATCGCTGCAGCTTCCAGCAAACCCCCCTGACGCCTCTGGCTAATTCCACTCAAGCCCGCCGGGCTGTCCAGCATCCTCCAATAAATTAGCCTTGCTGCTCCCCCGCTGAGACTCAGGCCCTGACAGTCTGGCATGTGCCCAAAGTCAATCTCTTGTGCCCACAATTATAATGATTGCTTCTCTACTGCAACGCAAGTTCTCTAATGTGTAGACTCTGGGATTGTTTGGGTATGTGTCTTTCTCTGATTGCATGTTGTGTTTGATGAGAGTGTCAAATGTCAAGCCCATTTTGACTGCTTTTCTTTACACATATGAGTAGTAGTTAAATTCACTTCAGTAGCTGTATTTCTTCAGTTTCTAAACAGTGTCCATGTACAGGTAGTCCTTCTCCTCTGTAATCAAAAAGCTGTGAACCTTCCCTCACTATTCCCCCCCGGCTGTTGCTGTGAATAACAATGTGTTCTTTGACTGCCCTTGTCAAAAAGGGTTGACAAAAAGATCATCATAATACCTCTCTCTGACCTCCTGTGCCAAACTCTATTGCCCGTAAAAAAGGATGCTCTCTGTTCAGTGTCCTGTTGTGACGTTTCTCAGCAGCTGTCAGATCGTGATTGGGATTCTGGATCATATCTCTCGCTGCGTCTCTATTTCCTCTATCGGCACGGGTTTTGCTTCCAATCTGCAGCATCTGCCTTTTGTCTCAAGTTTGGATTGTGCAAGTGTCCCCATCTGACATCTCTCTACCTCTCCCTCTCTCTCTCTCTCTCTCTCTTTTTCCAGTCCTATGCAGCCTGCTGTCAGTGGGTGCCCAGACGGAGATGAAGAAGGTCGTCGGGGACAACGCCACCTTACCATGCCACCACCAGTTCCCGTCATCCAACTCTCTCGACATAGAGTGGCTACTGCAGAAGCCAAACTCCAAACAGAAAGTGGTGAGATAAGATCCCTTTTTCTGTCCCGTCCTCAACTTTATATTGTCATATGGTGTTGTCAAAACATTCAATTCAACTCAATTCTAATGTATTTATAAGGCCCAGTATACATTTGTCTCAGTGTTACAGTCCATGCATATAAACAAAACAGAAATGATGGATTAAAGAACATAGAATCAATTAAGCATAGGATAAATCAACTGGAAACCTTGGATTTTCACTGTGTCATTGGCAACAATTAATTACTGTATCTAATTGCCATGCCAACAGCTAAGTAAAACCCAATCAAATAAAAATAATGCTTCTTTAATTGGTCATTTACAAAAGGAGCAGCCTGGTTTTGGTCTCCTTCGTTAGTAAACTTGTATGTGCAAAAAATAACTCATTAACTCACTTTTGATGACTTCAAATATGAGGTTACAGATTTGAGAACATTACATATAGTTCTTTTGAAAGGACAGTGAGGAAATTTCAGACCCAACATTTATTTTTCTTCTCCTCCTTCCTTCTCTCCTTTACACATCCACTTTTTATCTTTCCTCCATTTAGGTCATGCTGATTGATTTCCAACAGGAGCCATAATAGTTACACATAAACTCAATGCCGAAAGTTAATGTTGCACTTTAAGTTTACGTGCCGTTCACAAAGAATAACCATGCCCAGAATGTTCCCAACTCATTTTGTAGATGTAACCTTGGACCCTCTACGTTTTTACTTTCTTCAAAGCATTAAAGGTAGAAACATAAAGTGGCAATGATTTAAAATGTATTTACATCTTGAACAAAGAGACAGTCTTTATTCCTTTTTCATCACTTTTCATAATGTCTGGCTGTTGCTGAATATGTTAAAGGTCCCATGTCATGGCCATTTCTACTGATCATAATTCCATTGTTGAGGTCTACTAGAATAGATTTACATTGTTCAATGTTCCAAAATCACATTGGTTTCTCACAGCATCTCTGTATAGTATGTGTATTCACTCTCTGTCCTAAATGGCTTGTTGGAGCCCCCCCCCCTGTGAGCCCAGTGGCCGTCTGCGAGACAGCGAGACACAGCGAGACACAGCGAAAACCAGCCCGAAACCAGCCCGAACACACACACCCACAGCCTGGCTGGGAGTTTGTGTGTGTGCTCACACACCGACTCACAGCCTCGCCGCGTCCCGCCATCTCAGGGAGGAGAAATCGGCGGAGCTGCAGCTGAGAAAAGATTGAGTGTGTGTGTGTGAGGAAGTCCGTGGATTGGTACATTTGGACCAATGGGTCCATTTGGGTATGGGCACGTCACTATACCCAGGAAGAAAACAATGGAAAAAGAGAAATCTCCAACGAGGCGTTCTGGGGCAGCATAGACAGGTCTGTTCTGTGTTAGAGTTTTACTCGCTACAGGGTGTACTTTGAGGGTTTGTGACTCTGCAGACCGTTTACATGCAGAGAAACCTTCATAACACACAAGGGGACGGGTAATAACCGGAAAAGCATGACATGGGACCTTTAACGCTCCAACACATTGTACGTGATAGGCTAAGGGGCGGGACATCTCAAAGCGTTGGACCAATCACAACAGAGCCGGCCAGCTAACCAATCAGAGCAGACTGGGCTATGGTTTCAGACAGAGGGTGAAAAGAGGTGCTGCAGCACAGGCAGTATGAGAAAAATAAAGAGCTTTTAAACATTAAAGCATGGAGACATGTCCGAGTAGAGGAACAACATACTGATATGATCCTGAAAATGTGCATAATATGTATTTATTGAAGCTAGTTCGTTTTTGCTAATTGAAGCTAATGTTAGATAACAGACAGAGCAGCATCACAGCAGTATTTCTCCCTAAAACGGCTTCAGCAGAGACTTTAGGTTGTCCAGAGATTTTGCTGTACACTGCTTCCCCAACACACACTTGACGTGATACCCCACATGCACTCCCTTAAGCTCTAAGGAAAGCACACAAGTTTTCCGAAACGTCAGCTAGAATAGAGAGTTTACGCTGCATATCCGTCACTCTAAAGTGCTCCTGCTTTCTTTGCAAGTTTTGATATACAGCAAATAACATATGTTGTTAAACCTTTGATTGTTAAACCTTCACATCCTGAGATTCACGATATCGGCGCATACAAGCACTATATACTTTCTGTGTTTTAGATGATTTACTTAAGTCAGACCCCAAAAAACTATAAATTGTTAGAAATAGATAATTGATGTTATCATTTTGTTGGGAAATGCTCTTTCAGTGATATTTCTTTGGGTTGTGTGTGTTTTCAAATCAGTAGATGGCCTCTCCTAAGTAAAGCATCACCTGGCTGAAAGTCTTAAAATAGCTGTATCTGAAGACGTTGTTTGTATCGTTTCACTGGTTTTGAATCATTGCCTTTCTTCACCTAAATTGAACGTAGTATCTGATGACAGCCGTAGCGTGCAATCTCACCAGCTTTCTGTCGGAAGAAAGCCATTCCTTTCTCTTTGAAAGTGGTTTGTTCACGCACCGATGTGTTGGTTAGCACGTAGAAATGTGATAAAGGAAGGGGGGGAAAAAGTGCGTGTTGAGGGGGAAACAGAGGGGCTAGGATTGAAATAAAGGGGAAAACAAGTGTCTTATGCTTTGATGATTCAGAAAGGGCGCCTGCCACATTGCAATGAATATTTAACGGGAAGATAACATTGAAGGCGCCATTCATTAAAATCAAACGTCTGAAAATGTGATTAGGAAGGAGACTGTGCCTGAAGCTGAATGAATAAATCATCCTTTTGTTCTGCTGGAGGGTTGTGTTGAGGGGGACACAGCATCTTGTCAACATTTAGCCTCTGTTAGCAAATGTACAGCCTACATGTGTTTAAGGACAGGGGCTCGAGACATTTCACCAAATTGTATTGACTTATGTAAAAATTCTACATTTTTACTACGCTGACCTGAACCCAACCGTCCCTCAGAAACACAACTGGGTATTAGCATAGCAACAGCAGTGACACAGTCCTGCAAGGATGACATAGCTGTTTTTAAGAGGCCCCATATGCTCATTTTCAGGTTCATATTTGTATTTTGTGTCTCTACTCTGACATGTTTCCATGCTCAAAATTATTAATTTATTTGTATCAGAACTTTGAACAAAAACCTTGAAACACACTACAGGAAAGAGAAATCCCCAAAAAGCATAATCGGGCCTCTTTCAAGCTCAAATTCTGTCCACAACTTAGCATCCTTTCTTGGAAAATACATCAGCAGCAACGTGATAATAGTATGTTATGTTAATGTCGTTGATTGTCTATGTAAATTTGCTGACCTTCCAGCACACAATTTTTAAAATACTTTATTGGCATGTATTCCCAGACAATTGTAGCCATATGAGATGATTATTATTCATGAATAGGAAAGTGGAGAGTGGCAAACATTGGCAAACATGCAAAACGTTTGGTTTTCCATATTTGCTTTTGTTCTGTATTCACTATACTATTCAGATGGATAACAATATACCACATTCGGTACAATGTAAAGGCCTTGAATATTGAATCTAAACATTGGTGTGCTTTGTGATCTAGTCCGAATAATCCTTAACAAACCATTGCTTTATCGGAAAAAAAAAAATATGGTATAGCTATCATCTTAAAGTATATGATAGGGAAATAAGATAAATAGAGGAATCTGATATTTATACACAAACAGCACAGGCAGAGCTGAGTTTCTGTTAAACATTTTACCTTGAAAGTCAACAGCAACATTTTACTCTAGTTGGTACAAAATGAATCAAGCTGATGTTTTATCTAATTTACAAAAGCTCGGGAAGGTAGAGTCACTCCATGTCTACAGCATTTTCAGATTTTACTAAATAAACAAAAAACTCATTTTAATTGCAAACTATGCTAACAGCCCGTGGCACTTTCACTAAATTCTGCTTAAATTCCTCACACTCACTGGCACTCTCGCTATCTCTCTCTATCGGTGTCATAAATATGTGTTCATAGCACATCCCGACAAAACCAGAAGCATAAATAAACAGTGTAGTCTATACTAATGTGCAAGTGAGGAATACATGTCCAGAGTGCAGGAGAGGCAGCAGGAGGGCGCCCAAAGGCACATTTAATGTCCCACTTTGTTCAGGTGCCAGGGCCATGTCGCTCTGTGCCTGTAGCTGTGGCACAGAATGTATGTCTGTTTGTATTCAGTCTACATGCTTGCATAGAAGTGCCTGTGTGTGTAGGTCTGAGCATGTGCATGTGCAAATGGCCAGTCGTCACCTGTGCTCACAGCAGGTGCCCCGGTCTCTAAGGCCCTGATGCGCTGTGGCACCGGCATTTAGCAGTCTCCATCTGCAGGCTCTCACTCGCCCTGAGTTATAGGCCACTGTGACAGCTGTGTTTGTTTGTGTTTGTGAATGTGGATGCAGAGAGAGGGGGGGG
>CALSBZ010004116.1:1374656-1400596 GCA_943591055.1 Gobionotothen gibberifrons
CACACACACACACACACACACACACACACACACACACTATTTATTTAGCTAATTAAAATTATTATGACTCCATTAGATTGCATAACCTCACAGTTGTAAAAGGTATAGTGCTTTCGATGATTCAAATGTGGTAATAGATCTGACCAAAATTGAACATGACCCAGGGCCTACTTTTCATGTATTACATTGAAATCAGTCCAGTGTATTTTCTATCCTTTATTGCAAATAACCAACTGGACAAACTTGAGTAAATAAAGAACACATTTGTGGTCCAGACACGGTGTGTTCACTTTGAGCTGTGGACAGTTTTCCCGGTGAGAGACATTTGTTAGTTCTCTAGCCTTTATTTTAGCTAAAGTGCTAACATCACATTAGTGCCACAGTGGGTATTTTAATCTTTTATCTCAGCCCCAGAATAGATTTTATTTGGTCAATTTGACGGCTCCGCTTTATAAAGACCAGAAGGAGATAACAGCGCTCTCAGATAATTAGCTAAATGAACACTGGCAGGATACTGGCATTCCAGCAAATGCGTTAATTTGTAAAATATTATTTCCCAAGTGCTACTTTTAAAGTGATTGTTAACAATGTTTCCCATGAGTGCTGGTATTTCTCTCAACATTGTTCCAGGGCCTATGTGGATATGGTGGAGCTACGTACAGCATCATTATAGTTATGTAAAGCAATTTTAAATGTTAATGTCCAGGATATTACTGTAGAAATTTTAGTTAACTAAATGTGTGGTAATGGGATATTAAAGGCTCCATTGGTTGCATTATTTGGATGAATACTGACATCACCAACATGTAAAGAGTTCAGGTCAGAGACGAAATTGAAGACATTTTTTTTCTAAAAAAGTAAGTCAAGCGTTTTAAGTGGAAGTAGGACAACTGTGATTTGATCTAGTTCTTAGTGCTGTAGAAGGACGCATTAGGGAGCAGTCTCACAAGGGTTTGGTATTTAGGATTAGGTCAGAATCAGTGGTGGCCAGTACAATTACTCAAGTACCTTACTTTACGACACATTTGAGGTACTTTTACTTTACTTGCATTGTCCAATTTGGTGCTACTTTACACTTTTACTACAATTTAAAATATTGTCAGTGCACTTCTCTCCATTAATTTGAGCGTGTACGGTAGTTACTTAAAACATATAAATGAACTATGGAATAACTGTCAGTTAAAAAATACCTTGAAGTTAGCTCCAAATCTACTGGCTACACACACTCAGGTATTCAAAGTATATCTTTTTTTACTTTTACTTAACCCTTAGATGCATAAGTGGGTCTGTTTTGGACCCGGTGAGGTGGTTTTCTTGAAGTATCTTTGTAATTACATTTTTTTATCATTTCATATTCCAGCTATTCCTCAAAAAACATGTTTTGGATGTCATGCCATTCACATTTTTAATTTAGATTTTAAGAAATTGTAGTTTTTGTATTAATAACCCAAGCTTCCATAAGTGGGTCAAAAAGTACCCGCATGCATTTCCTATGGGATCCTATGGGAAAACGTTTTTTTTTCAAAATGCAAAAAAAAAGTCTAAAATTATAAATAGTGTAAAATATTTCTAGTGTGAACCAAAATATAATACTAAATATTATACAAGTGATTTTTCTTAACCAAAATGGCATCAAAACACATATTATTCTAGTACGGGTCCTTTTTGACCCACTTATGGAAGAGTGTAGGGTCCAGTCACTCGTGCATCTAAGGGTTAAGATAACAAATGAATGCAGGACTTTTTTTTCTTGTAACAGAGTATTTCGGTGCTGTGTTATTAAGACCTTTACTAGAAGATATGAGTACTTTGTCCACCTAAATTCCTGAGCTCTTCACTTACATATATTTATAGCACATACATCCGTTGACAGTCTACACTTTTATATATTGTTACAATAAGCTGTTTTTATTCCACTTTAAAGTATTTAAGTTTACACTCTGTTCATCTAATTCAATTGAACATGTGCAAAAGTGAACTTATTCCTATGTTTTAAATGCCTCTTGCACTATTTTCTTTCTCTAGTTTATGTATTTTGCTCTTTATGTCTTAAAGGTCACCTATTATGCAAAATCCACTTGTTCATGTCTCTTCTACATCAACATGTGTCCCCTCTTCTTCATGTCTCTTCTATATCAACATGTGTCCCCTCTGTGTAAAGAGATTCTGAAAGTTTCAGGAAAAAAGATTCTCTCTCTGTTTGTCCTGATCCATTTATATAAAAACCTGTCTGAAAATGTGCTGATCAGATTTTGGCCACTTTATGATGTCATAACGATGTTTTGCCCCCTTATTTGGCTCCTTATTTGGCACCTTATTTTCATCTAAAGTAACACACAATAGCCTCAGCCCAATACCCCTCCTCGACTCCTCTCTTCCCCTCCTCCGGGACTTGACCCGGAAATCGATCAAGACACGTCATTTTGAAGGACATCCCAATAGCTGAAATGCACACGGAGGAGTCGAGGAGGGGTGAGGGAGGAGGGGTGCGGGAGGAGGGGTGCGGGAGGAGACGAGAGAATCAGCACTTTTGAAACAGGGCTGAAACAGAGGGGATTATGGGATGCTACAATGCATGATCTGAGGGGTATTTCAAGCCAAACACTTCAGAGACATGTTTTATATCTGAGACCTATAATATATTGATGAAAAACAGTATAATAGGGGACCTTTAAGTATACTACATGTTGTACTGTTGGAAAAGCCTTTGACTTTCATTGTGTTCATGATTAAGAAACCTGTGAATCATTGAAACCTGCTGTCAGAATGCTCCGTGAATTCAGTGAACGATGCTTAATTTAATCTCAAATGTTATTCTCTTCAATATATCTAGATCATCACCTTCTTTGGGGGCCAGGTGTACACCAATGAGGCGACCAGCAGCGAGGCCAGCCGCCTGTCCTTCGCTGGCGAGTACCTGGGGGGGGACGCCTCCCTGATGATCAGCGACCTGCTGCTCAGCGACTCCGGGGAGTACTACTGTAAAGTGAAGACTGGGGGAAAGTACCACTGGAGCCAGGTCAACCTCATTGTGCTGGGTGAGTGTCGTCAGTAGTGGCGGTTCTAGACCAATTTTACTGGGGGGGCCAGGCTGGGGCCAGTTATTTCATGAGAGGGGCCCAATAAAAGCGGGTTAAAAAGACAAAGACAAATACAGTAATTGGTATTTGTTTTTGTAAAGTTATTTGTTTTAGTACATTTAAGTTCCAGTCCTTTGTTTCAGTAGTTTTTTCAATTTATATTTATTTGTTTTAGTACTTTAAAGGTCCCCTATGATAATGTTTCTCATCAATATATTATAGGTCTCAGATATATACAAAACATGTCTCTGAAGTGTTTGGCTCCAAACACCAAACAGATCATTGCAGCATTACCCATAATCCCCTCTGTTTCAGCCCTGTTTCAAAAGTGCTGATTCCCTGTCTGTTACTTTAGATGAAAATAAGGAGCCCCTCCCCACGCCCCTCTGAGAGATATCTGGTTAAAAAGAACACAATGGTGCTCTAGGAGGAGATTCAGGTGATAAGGTGTGGCAGGGGGTTACCTTGGTTGGTGATTGGCTAATGGTTACACAAGCCAAAAAATCGTTATGACATCATAAAGTGGCCAAAATCTGATCAGCTCATTTTCAGACATGTTTTTAAATAAATGGATCAGGACAAAAAGAGAGAGAATCATTTTTCCTGAAACGTTCAGAATCTCTTTACACAGAGGGGACACGTGTTGATGTGTAAAAGGCATGAAGAAGAGGATTTTGCATAATAGGTGACCTTTAAGTGACAATTTAATAAAAAACATAAACAGTAGTTGCTTTTATATAAGGTTATGGACAGTTTGATCTCCACTGTACATCCGGGTCTCTGATTTGATTTAGTTCCAATCAATCGTAATATTGTAGCCTTTTTTTGGAGGGGGGCCACAGGGGGATCCCTGGTCAGTGTTACGGGGGCACTGGCCCCCGTTCCCCCCCCCCCCCCCCCCCCGTAGAACCGTCCCTGGTTGTCAGACACATTGTATGAGACATGAAGAGACCCACAACCATTTGTACACACAAACACACACACACACAAACACACACACACACAGACACACACACACACACACACAGACCTAATCACTGAATCATTAGCCTGGCACATTTCCGCCTTCATGCTGACCGTCCTAATGATTCAATTTGATTCAGACAGTGTGATTTGATTTTGCTCGTGCTGTTTGGGTTCGTTTGGATTGGTTTGTTGATGAGGTGAGACCAGAAACATGCGACAGGGTCTGGAGGACTATGATTGATGATGTTTATGAGTTATACGGGCAAGCACCAAGTTAAATTATTGATATGCCTATTGCACTCGCTAATACATTTGTGTCCTCTGTGCGAGAAACAGACCCTTCTCTAAGTTTGAGCAACATCCTGTAATAAAATGTCATGGTTGAAAATGACATTGGAAAAAGTCAACTGTCATCAATCTAACCAATGAAAGGCTTCTTAGGAAGTCATGTCTTTGCTTTTGCAACTATATTAAAGCCAGGCTTGGCGTCATAAGCCACAGCAAAGTCACCATTGTTCATTCTTGTTCAGTCTTCTTGTTTTCCTAATTTCCCAGAAACACAGATGGTTTTTAAATAGCTTAGCTTTACAACTAGCTCAATGGTGATATGTGTCACTTCTCTCAGATTGCTAAGTAACTCTGAAGGACAGACAGAAAAAAGCGGAGCGTCTTCGCCACAAAGCCAGCCACAAAGTCCAGCGGGAGGAGCACGAGTGTTCTCAATGTCAGAAAGCAGGCGATTTATTAAAACATCATGGGAGATTAGTTCAACCCGCGGTTATTGGTTTTCTAATGGAACATTCTGTTAATCCTCTCGCACAAACTCTCCGCTCTCTTCCATAAAGACATTTCAGTGAGTTAGTGCCTCCATTTTTACAAATTGCCCTCAGCTTTGCGGTGACACTTTCGATTTTGAGAGAGACGAACATTTGCATTTTTCCCTCGCTCCCCACGCTAAGATAATAGCTTGGCAGCTGAGCTAGTAGCTGGCTTGGCATGAGACGATGTGTGTGTGTACGTGTGTGTGTGTGTGTGTGTGTGTGTGTGTGTGTGTGTGTGTGTGTGTGTGCACGTGCGTGCGTGTGTGCACGTGCGTGCGTGTGCGTGCCTCCAGTGGTGGCGGTGTTTGTGTTTATGGACAAACTTGCACGGTAGCGCCTGGATGCTTGCATTGTTCTTGTGAGTGTAGACAAATCAGCCTGTGCAGATGTATTGACTTAATATGTTTGAGTTTGAATGTGGTCACATTTTTGGGGATTTGTGTGTGTGTGTCTGAGGCTCCAAAATGCCCCTGCTGCAGTTAGGCCTAACTGACCCTGACAAAGCTGCGAGAAGCACACACGGATGAGGAGGGGATGGAGAAAAAGAGGGTTATAAGAACAAAGGCACATGAGATATCTGGCTTTATTTACCGGACTCACAAACTCTCTACATTTTACCATTTTGCTTTGCAGGAATGAGTTCCAAAACCCGGGAATGAGTTAGGCTTTTACCACTTCTGGTTCCTTTGTGTCAAAGCAGAAATCATGTGGTTACTAAAAGCATAAGAGAATTTCATGTTTTATACAAAAACGTTATGAAAACCAGTTGTGAAAGTCCGAAGCTTCTGTGTGTCATAAAAAAGCTGTTGCTAAATGAGACTGCTGAAGGTCATCATGCCATAAACAAGACCGCCTTTAGCTGAGCACTGGTGACATGCAGCCCTGCAACGTGATGCAATGTGTTTATACCCTTACGTTGGCTATTTCATTCTGTAGATTGCATTTACACTTCAAAATCATAAAACGGTGTGCAGATTATCCTGCTGAACAAAACGTGGCTGTATCACAAACTGTATTTTCTGCATTATTCCAAAACCCAATTGGCTTTTCGTCGAGGGAGCCCTTGCGATTCCTACTTCCAAGTCGGCCTTCAATAATACGTCATCACTGCGCCAATCTATAACAGAATAACTTCTAAACATTAGTGACAAGCAGCAACAGCCAAATACCTCAAATCTGACCTCCCTAATATGACAGCATAACAAAAACTCAAAAGAGACGTTCAAATTTCAAACACTGATCCAAAAATATCACTTGGAGAGAGAAAACAGTGTGCTGTGTTCTTGCTGTTCTAGCTTTGCAGTGCCTCTCAGCATGTATCTAAACAGAGCAGCTGTACAGGGCTCAGCGGGCGATACTGTACTGCGCCTCCAGCTACTGGACCATGACCAAAACCTTTGACCTGTGGAGAACATATGACCACAAGCGTCCACAGCCAAGTCTGCGGTCACATTGATCCTTTCCCTATGGGACTGGGGGTTTCTGTGTGTGTTTCCAGCCCTGGAGGAATGACAGTGAGGCTAGAAGTATCCCTGTTAAGAACTGTAAAGGACACTAGTTACAAATATGTAAATAGATATCTTCAAATAAAGTCTGACTCTCTGACATTTTATCTTTTGCAATTTAACAAGCCTTTTGTTTTCTTAGTTTTTCGCCTTTGCTCCTTTTATATTGTGTGTTATGCTGAGGTGATTTAGGCTATTTCACTTGGCTTTGCATTTTGGGATAATTTATGCATCAGTAATTATGTTTTTTTTGTAGAAATAATCAATTGTATTCAGCTCATTTATTCAGCATACAACCTAACCATTGATAATGATTGGGGATACATTTGTCTTTCGTATAGTAAAAATTGTTCAAAATTAGTCGATGTGCTTTTATTCCCATTATTTGTCAAAGGCCAAAGCTTCAGTATTAAACATCTTTCATGTATGTCAATGAAATAACTACAAATCCTAATTTTTCATCTGTTTCCAATTAAAAAAATAAGAAAATCTAAAAAATGTTTAATAATTAACATTAAAATGAATTACAATTTTTGAAATAATGTTATTTATTTTTAAATTAAACATATGACTGATACAGAAAAGCAATATGTCTGATAAAAACCTTTTTAATGGCTGAAATGTATGAACTTAAACGACAAGCCCTTGCTTGTTGAAGCACATTTGTATTGACATGTTTCTGATTCCCTTGCCTTCTTTCAGTCAAACCCTCCAAGCCGAGGTGCTGGATGGACGGCAAACTCCTGGGGGGAAGTGATGTCAAGCTGAGCTGCAAGTCGAGCGACGGCTCCGACCCCATCAACTACAAGTGGGAGCGAGTACTCGACAAAGGCAAGAGTCTGGGCAAACTGCCAAACCTGGCACTGATAGGTAAGGAAAATAATTGCCTCTACACTGACTTGCTGATTCATCATACACGGCTTCTGCAGACGAATGCTACAAAGATTCAATTTTATTACATATAAGTGATTTTTATGGGCAGCATTTATCCTAGGAAGTGTTCTGCTGAGCACACCGTCTTTCTTTCGCCTCCTCCCAACTTCACATTTTATAACTTTGCGAACACGGACACCTAAATCTGCCCAGTACAACTACGATCCTCTCTGATTCACCACATCATTAAGTTACAATGCTTTACCAAAGGGCACTTGGAATGTCCCAATTAGGCCACCGATTCTGCAAGTGTTTCTTATCTAAAGAACAGTGCCAGTACTACCATCTACAGCTAAAGACCACATTATGCATATGTGTTTTTCCAGGAAATCAAACAGAACACGTCCCTGTGATTCCTTCTTGAACTCTGTTGGGGATGAGTTATATAAACACGAGGCTCCAGTCTGATACTGTCATCTGCTGGAGATGTCAGTGACGCTGAGATGTCAGTCTGGCTCAAGTGATCTATTCCTGCCTGCATTCAGTGAGAATAAACGGAGCGTTTCCTTTGGATTGTGTGCAAAGTGGAGAAAATCAAATGTAATACACTGGCAGCTCCGACTACATCCTGCACCAAAGATAATAAAAAGAAATTGTCTCTGTAGTCGCCCTGAGGCACGCTTCATTCACATGGTGTGGGTTCTGGCATTCCTTTTAGATCATAACCAGGCATATCCACCTCTAAACAGTAACAGAGACAGTTTATATCAGAAAAGCTAATGGTAGGGTAATTCTCCCTTCTGTGTATATTCTCCAAAAACTGCGTAAACACCCCCGGGCTGCCAACCTCTCTGCCTCCCTTCGGTGTTCAACTGGCATCCATGACGGCTTATGCACAGACAAAAACCCTTCAAATGAATGACCTTCACCGAGCAACACCTGTTCAGTCTAATTAATTTTCATTGGACGATAACACACCGCGTCGGCAGCCATTATTTATGAGTCTGGTGAAAGGTAATATCACATGGCTGTCATTGGTGGGATGACTAAATATCCCATGGGGCCGTGGGGCTCCACAAACACGCTCCTGCTATTCTCTTCAAGTCCTTCGCCACCGCTCTTAAATAAACACTCCATCAATGTCCCTCTGCTCAACCACAAAATACATTTCAGCTGTCTCTCAAGTGCTGCAAATGTAATTGACGTTGTGCAGGAATGTGAAACAATATAGAGCTTGACACGTGCACGCAAATATTTATTTTTGTTTTAAACGTTGCAGATCTCAAGAACCCCGAGCTCGTGACCCTGAGGAATCTCACTATGGACAGCACAGGAGTCTACAGGTGCACGGCGAGCAATGACGTGGGGGAGGAGAACTGCACCATTGAGGTCACAATGCAACGTGAGTTTTGGGAGAGGGGAAAGGGAGAGTCGACCTCTCGGTATTCTCCTCACACCAAACTGCCACGCTGATTGATGGTTATTGTTTCAAACTGCAGCTGGAAATACATGTATACCCCTCCCTGCCTTTCCATCCACCTCCCCTTCTCTCCCTCCCCCAGTTCTGCAACACTTCAGGGACTCACTAAACACAAGCTGGTGGCTACTGGTCAACACCAATGCCCCAACGTATATGTTTCACTGTCACACGAATACATTTTCTGGAGAGGCCCAGGACTGTCAGGGTCATATGTGGAGAAAATGACACATATAGCAGCTCAGCAGAAAGAACCCTTGTGTGAGATTGGATTGTGCCCCTCCCATGTTGGGGTACTTCCAGGAAATGAGCATGGAATATAAGTTTTGTGAGCGATAAAAAAATATATACTCATCACTTCCTTTTTTTTCCATTCACAGACGTGAGGGATGTAGGAATGGTAGCAGGTGCGGTGGTGGGAATTTCCCTCGGTGTCCTCATTGTCATATTAATCATCTGGCTCGTCTTCCGGAAGAAAGAGAAGAAGAAGTACGAGGAGGAGGAGACTCCAAATGAGATCAGGTGAAATACCACTCGTTATTCTTCTTATGTGTTTTACTTTTATGTGATTATGAGTGCTGTCATATTTCTCCATGTGTGCTGTCATATCTGCATCTCTGTAGGCACTGTTAGTTTAGTTCACACTTTTGAATTAGTTTAAAGGGGCCCTATTATGCTCCTTGGGGTTTTCCCTTTCCTGTAGTTTGTGGCAAAGGTTGTTGTGCTTGTAAATGGTCTGCAAAGGCTAAAATCCCTTGGCCAGCGTTCAAACACATTGTACATGATAGGCTAAGAGGCGGGACATCTCTAAGCGGTTGGCCAATCACAACAGAGCCGGCCAGCTAAGTTTGTGACAAAGGTTGTTGTGCTTGTAAATGGTCTGCAAAGGCTACAATCCCTTGGCCAGCGTTCAAACACATTGTACATGATAGGCTAAGAGGCGGGACATCTCTAAGCGGTTGACCAATCACAACAGAGCCGGCCAGCTAACCAATCAGAGCAGACTTTCAGACAGAGTGTAAAAAGAGCACAGGTAGTAGGAGAAAAATAAATAGTATAGTATAAAATACTTAAATGAACCCTCTAAACATGCTACAATTTGTAGAAATTCAGATAAACTACTCCTAAGTACTAACCTAATTTAATAGTAGGTCATTACATGAATTTAATGTGTGTAATATCTTCTTTCATCATGTTTAAAGCCAGTTAAGTGTTTTGATTATCTGACGAACTAAGCTGGAACATTAACACAACCATGGATAAGCTGATGCAATATCTCTTGCAAAAAGAGATTTCCAGTGAGGGGGAAAAAGGCATGGGGGGGGCTGATGAGACAGAAAAAAAGATTTATTGCAACACAGTGTGTGTGGCATCAGAGCAGAGGGATCACAATGGGGCTGAATGAGTTGGAAAAAAGTATCTTATTGCAATATATTTTGACTAATATTGCAATAGGATATGCAATAATATGTTTATTGCCAAGTAGGTTTACACATACAAGGAATTTGCTTTTGTGAATAGTGGAGCAAATAAGCTGTAAATTGACGATCAAAAATAGAACAATTATAAAAAGAAAACAATTAACATATAAAAAAAAGAAATATTTACACAGAAGTGGAAGGATGTGCAGATGTTCAAAGAGGTAGTATTAGATAGGGACCTCACAGTATCAAAAGTAACAATCATTTGCACATAATTCATCTTATTTTCATTGCTGTTATTTATATAAGGATCTGTTCAAAACAACGTTTCTTTTCTCTTTTTAAGTCTTAAAATAACCACAATATTTAATTTAAAATGGTATTTGTATTCCTCACTCTAGGCTGTGTCAGCCCCTGTGGACTGCTAATGAAACTTGTAAAAGAAACTGCCTTTTTTTGTGACAGACTGGAGTGGGTGCATATTTAGTGATGTAACAATGCATAATACAGGGCGGATGAGGGGACAGCAAGCAGTAAATTATGTAGATGTGGTGTTTTCTGTTTTCGTACCATGTTCAGAGTCTGAGCCTTTCCTCCAATGAGTTGAACCAAACCTTTAGTGACGCAGAATCTCTTGGATTTAGACCAAACCTCTCTGCTGTTTAAAAAACTTTTTTTTTTCAAGAGTTATAAAACCTTCTCTGGTGAAACAGCACACAGTGGAGAGGTTTCTATTTCTGTAGCGAATATAAGCCTTATATCAATGAGTTAATATTACCTGCTGACTTCGCCCCGCCACCCACACACCCTGGTTACCTGGTGACAGAGATTTATAATAACTGCAAAGACCCACTGCCATTTCAATCCATCCAAATACCATTCACAGCATACATTTTATTGGTTTCCGTGATTAATGCTACTGAAATATTTAGCTGTTTTTTTTACCATGAAGTTTCTATTCTTCTGTGCTAAAAATAATTGAGTTACAAAGCAAAGGTTTTATTGTGTTCTCAGCAGAAACCTTTGTGTCATTTAACAATCGTATCTGGGGAACTAGTGACTTCGGGCAGATTTCATTATTCAATGCAAATTTGTTTCACAAAACTAAGATGCTGAAATAAATGAGGTCTTCATATTAGATCAGATTCAACTTTATTGTTGAATGTAATCTATAAATCTGGTCCCATGTGAATATGGTATTGGAATAGTGTAAGGGAAATATACTTTGCTTAGCTCTTGTCAACAAAGTTATGGAAAAAATCACTAGCCTGATTTATATCTAACTTTGGGTAAGAATATACCTTGGAAAAACCCAGTAAATATTTGAGCAGATAAGTATCATGGGGTGGGGGGTACACACATTGTTCTATTCTTTGGTAACCTTAAGACATGGTGCAAGGCCTTGGCATTGGTCTTTTCGCTTTGAGGCCCTCTATAGTTGTGTTGGCGTGTCTTCCTCTTCTCTCATTTAAAGGGGCCCTATTATTATTGTTAGGGTTACCTCTCCTGTAGTGTGTTATATAGGTTTATATAACTTACTTCTGTAACTTAGTGACAACACATATGTTATACTCGCGCTTCTATTGGCTAGCGCTCCAACACATTTTAACTGATAGGCTAAGGGGCGGGAAATCTTAAAGCGGTTGACCAATCACAACAGAGCCACATGGAAACATGTCACAGTAGAGGCACAAGATACTAATATGAACCCTTTAAACCTGCTACAATTTGTAAAAATTCAGATAAACTATTCCTCTACTACTTACCTAATTTAACAGTAAGTCATTACATGAATTGTATGAGTGTAATATCTTCTTTCATCGTGTTTAAAGCCAGTTAAGTGTTTTGATTATCTGACAAACTAAGCTGACCTATTTGAACATTAAAGCGTGGAAACAGTAGTGGCACAAAAACTAATATGAACCTGAAAATGAGCAGAATATGTCCTCTCTCAGAAGCATAGCTGATATAAGTATGTGTAACTTTGTCCTCACTGTTTGATGTCTGTGTTTCTCCCCACAGGGAGGATGCTGAGGCTCCCAAGGCCAAGCTAGTGAAGCCCAACTCCCTGTCCTCGTCCCGCTCCGGCAGCTCCCGCTCCGGGGCCTCCTCCACCCAGTCCATGGTGCACAACAGCGCCCAGCGCGGCCACCGCCCCCGCCCACCGGCTGTAGCAGCTCTCAAGGAAAATGGACAGCCTCCAGGCTTCCCCCAATCCCCTCCAGCCTACGCTTCAGTGGTGCCCAAGACCCCCGAGCCCCCCGCCACTCCCAAATACAACTCCAGGAACACGTCTGGGCCCACACCCCCAACCCTCATGGTCCCCGCCCAGACCAAGGCCTTTCAGACTGTGTAGGACTGAAAGCCCACCCCCCTCCCGCAGCCTCATGAGACCCCCATCCCAGCCCAAACCCCCCGAGCCCCCTCCCAAAGACTGAGACTCTTCCATAGACAAAGAAATGCAACTAGTTAAAAGGATGTAATTACAAGAATCAATACTATAAGTCTAAAAGTACTTTTAATGAATGCATACTTAACAATGGAAACAAGACATGCTTGCCCCCAACTGAATTACATAAAACAACAAAACAAAAGAAAAAACAAGACCCGAGATGCAACACTGTTCGTGTCTCACGGCCAAAGGCAAAACTGGTTTTTCGTCTCTTTGGCTTTGGAAGGCAGAGGGAAGTATTGTGTGCAGCGTGGTGGACGGAGCCCCCTACAGTAGGAGAGCTTTTATTTATTCTTCAAATCAAAGGGTTAGGCATGCAGGAGAGGAGAGGCGGGGGGAGAGGAGACAGTAAAGACTGGATGATGAAGTGGATCCAAACTCTCAGCCAGACATCAACAGAGTCATACAGCTGTTGAGCTTTGAAAGATGGATAGAAGCACGGTGGAAGACTGCTTTTTTTTTTCTCTGGGAGGAGGGAAGGGGGTTGATTCTCTGATTCATGTCACCCTGCACCTCCAGCACCTGCTCCGAAACCACAAACCCCTTCCGCCTCCCAAGGGCCGGGGCCGGTGTGCCCATCCATGTGGATAGACACCGTGTGCGGCGTGGACATCATCCGCCTCACTGCTCTCGCTCTTTTTGTGCTCTCGTAACGAACCCGTGAGAAACCGCAGCGCTCCTGAGACTGACTCACAAACAGCTCGTCTGCTAAACCAATCAGCAGGGGAAACTTCAGGTACAAGGATGTAGCAATGACAGTGAAGTCAGGTCAATGGAGTTAATATAACCCCCCTCCCCGCATCCTGTCTATGGACATCCTTTTCTGGTACTGAATATCTTTCCTGAATAATAAAATAGTATGTATTAGGCCTATAGCGAGTCAATACTTTAAATATAGTGGATAAGCATCTATTAGACCAGCTGGACTTGTTTTTTCTTTCTGAAACAGGTTGTACAAGGGGTGGCAGACAGCTATGTGTCCTTTCATCCATATTAAGAAGTGCCACCTATCCTTAGGATGGGTTCATTATTGTTTTTACTCTTTTGTTTACCTGCTACATTTCTGAACTGAAACCAAAATCTGTCACCATGAATGTGAGATGTACAAAGATGCCGGATCCCATTCCTTTGAGGTACTGAATCAATATTGGAGCTAAGGCACAAAGAATTGACCTTGACGTTCAATTTTACAATTCCTTTGTCTGAATGAAGGGAGTATGATTCCAGAGACTTCAATTGTATAGGGTGTGTATGGTATCATTGACAGTGCTCTCCCTGGATCCATTGCAATGGAGTGTTTCTCGATTGCTTTCTCTCTGAATAACCGGCACCTGCTTGGTTATTGGTCGAGCCGTGCTATCAGCCAATTCCCCTTTTTGTCGTACCCTCAGACAGACCCAGTGCAGTTTGATTGAAAGTATCTGAAAAAAGGGGGCAAGTAGCCTATCTCGTGTGCCTTTGCAATCCCTCTTCTGGTTTTCTTTCGTTCTCCTTATCTCCAGCACACCAGTGGTTAAGTCTCTGTTCACATCCAGCTTTGAGGGTCAACAGTAGCAAATACTGAGCGGTACAACGTCACAGAACTTGCCCTATAATAACAGATGTAGCCTATAGGAAGCACCCAGCAGAGTAAATGATCCATGGTGAGAAAGCATTCCCATGCCATGGGACAATGTACTGTACATTCTGTAATCAGTCTTGTTTTATATTGTACATACAGATAGATATACGCACATGATGTCATTTAATTTAAATAAGGGTATGTGAGAGGTTTACCTCTTACAAAAAAGTCAAATGGGAAACCCAGAAGTGAAATTAAACCGTGTTTTTTGTGCACATGTTGTGGGAACAAGGGAATTCTGATGTCACCTCTCACATATTTGGTCTGTATTAATGTAACTATTGTACTGCAGGAAAATAAGAATATAAATCCATATCCAGCAAGATTCTCATGAGATGTAGTATAGATTTTATTGATCCCCAGAGGATAAATATTCCTATATTTTTGGTGACTACGTGACCTAAGGCACCTCTATCAAAATGTCCCCTTGAACAGGAATGAGGCTTTAATCTTGAAAATAAATTGCCATATTTCCATTTAATCTGCAATGACTATTTAAAGTCATTTTGGTTGACCCTAGACTTTAATCTGCACGCCATATTTATATTCCCACTTGTGTATTAGATAAATCACCATAGACATGTGTGAGGCCGTTCTTCATAGTGTCAAAGGAAATAAGAGGTTTTTATTTTAAAGTACTCTCAGGATATACTAATTACGCTCCAATTCAGGTTCTAAGAGGGACCACTTATCAGTATGTCCAAAACTTTCAATATTATAGCTTGGCTTTAACCCTCAAAATGTCCACACTGATCCATAAGATGAATTTAACCTCAAAACTTTGGAAACCAACATCTGTCTAAAAAGCACCTGTGGTTTAACTTCACTTGCGGGATTTCTCACGTGACTTACCTGTAGGGGAAGTTAAGAAAAAGAAAAGCCTTTTATATTCAACTACAGACAGCGGTTCATACTGAGCAGGGAAGCTACTGTGTGTGTGTGACTGTGCGTGCGTGCTTGCATGCATGCATGCATGTTTGTGAATGTGTGTGAGTGTGTCTCTGTGGGTGTGTGCATGTAAATTCAGTATAAGCCCTTGGGCCACACCCACACACTCTCATGTTAGCCATTCAATGAGTGAGGAGGATCCAGTCATGCAAAGTAACCTCTATCCAAATTGATATGACTGCAGACTGGCAGGGTTTATTTTAGTTTTCACTGACTTTTTATGCATATTGAACTTGGCTTCACAGGCAACAGTCGTGTTTTTGCTTGTGGGGGTGGTGTTTTGAGACAAAGTACGTCCATAATTCATAATATTGTCAGCTCTGGAGGCCACTTGTACGCTCTCTCCTTGCTCTTGCTGTCTTTTAACATGGCATCTCAAGGTGCACACACATCCAAAACCGCTTAAACTTGTATATACACACACATAAACAGTTACACATGGCACATTCAGGTCCGCACGGAAACACAGGTGTGTGCTTCATGCACATTCACAGTTGCACATGCACACACACACAGTTTGCACAAACAAAAGCCCAGAAGTCATGTTATTTCAGCTCCTTCAGAATCAATTTGATGGATTGAATGTCTGAAGTTATTACGACTGACTGATGGAACCAGGATACAAAACGCAGCACAGAAAAGGCTCACTATACTCTGCATCACACAGGGGACACACACACACAGCTACTGTAACAAAACACTCACAAATGTGCATGCAAACACACATGCACTCTGGAATACAAACTCTCCTATGCATTTCAACAATCTGGATAGTATAAGCTTCAAGAGGGTTCTTTTTCCCATGGGAGTCTGTGAGAGTAGTTCTAAGATTCAGGAGAAGTATAACAGGATTGATTGCGAGCCAGGGCTGTAGGCTCTTGCCATTGAAATTCCCTCCACTACAGATGAAAGTAGCAGTGGAGGTGGAGGACGGGATGCAAGTCTTCCAGCTGTTAAATTCCTCCAAGCTTTTTGATTTGCTTCCCAGCAACTGCAGGTCTCAGGTGGCAGGTTCCCCAGTTTATGAGCCCTCGCGTTGCGTCCCTCCTCTCATGTGTGCAGCTTTGTGGCCTGACAAACTTGTGCTCTTTTCCAACAAATGAATTTTAAGGAGCTTTTGTTAGTTCAGTCAAGAGTGCAGGAGGAAAGTCTTAAAACGGCGTCAGCAGCACATCCAATATCATTCTTTCAAACAGTATCCATCAGCACTATACGTATATTGTCTTATTATCAACACTGAAAGGTGCAGTAAACATTAAGATCATTAAGTGGTTATCCTGCGTTATATGATAGGTGTATGAATCTCATGTAGCCACTATTTTTTATGTTCTATTAAGCAGTTTTATTTTTGATTAAAGCTGTTGAGCAGGGTGATGCTAAGGCTGTGGTTTGGCCTTGTATGTCATTATAAGGGAATGTGATGTATTGCTTCTTTTGAGTGAGGAGATGAACGGGGGCTCCACCTCAATAAGGAAAGCAACGGTACCTGCATGTCAAAGGAGATTGAGCAGACGAACGGGAATGCTTTGCTTTGATGTAACATAACTGTATTCGACTGAAAATATTAAAAAAAAAAAAAAAAATCTACAATTGTAAATATACTCACAGAAGATTTTATGAAGCTTTATTTTTGTCTTCTTCTTTGTTTCGAACTCATCATCCATGTACTTTGCACTTTTTTTGTGTGCTTTGCTCATCACGGGCCTGCGTGGGATCTGTGTGGTCGGCGGTTTCCCTTGACGACATTGTCTCGATGTCAGGGGAAGACACGCTGAGCGTCACTAAAGGGAAATGTAAGACACTTTTTTGTTTTCTTTACTCTCATCTTTTTTCTGCCGTGGCTTCTCTTTGGTTTTATAAAAACAGTACAGAAATGTTTTGTTTGTTCGTTTGATGAAAACAATCCATGTAAATATCACAAGTAAAAAATGTATATTTTTACGACTTCTGAGTTATTACTCTTTCATTTGCAAATAAAATATTCAATGACAACTTAATTGGTCTTGTTGCATCTTGATTTGGAGTATCGCCTTTTTTGAAAAGAGTAACATTTGAAAAAAATCAAGAATCACACTGAATATTTTTAACACTCCTGAGTGAGAGTGTCGTGTCTTTTCTGTGCAATGGGTTTGGATAAGTATTATTGTCACCTCTTACAGTGCCAAGGTCAAAGTCTCCCTTTCATTGTCTTCACTCGGAAAGTCCCTGCTCACGTGTTCACATAATAACAAATTCTGTTAACTAACTTTTAGGTATTTTCAGTTGACATGAAAAAACATGAAATACCTCAAAATGACTCTATAGATTGCCATTGCATGTTGGGCAGATATACATAGTCCCCAAACTGTCTTTTTAGTAATGTAAAGTCACTTTTCACTTATCCTAAAAATATCTCAAATTGACAGGATGGATTTATCTTGCCCCCCTTCGAGATGAAGTAAAATAGCTTGATCAAAATATGAACATTGCAGTTTCTCATTTGGAAAACAATTGAACTTCCCATCAGCCTCTGCTATACACTTAGTACACTAAAGAGTACTTCTTAGTGCTTATTAGCAAAGGTTAGCATTCCATCATGCTAATCATAGATGTTGAACATGGCTAACATTATGCCTGCTAAGCACCAGCATGTAAGCATCGGCATGCTCACAACAGGGCTACTGTTTGGGCATTTAAAACTGAATACAGTGGCAGAATGTTTAGTAGTGATTTGTATTTCTTTATACAAATGTTTTATTCATGTAAGAGTAATGAAGAGTATGCACTTTCATTTTAATAAATAGGAACCATTCAGATTCTTTACACATCCAAGGCTTAAACATACCACAACACTAGAATGGGCCTTTAAAGTATGTTGTTACACATATAGACGTCCTATTTTATAGAGCTGTAACTAAGCCCAGTATTATCTGTGTTCTTATTATCTGTGTTCTTAGAGTAGCTGAGGATGCAGACACTCGGTAGAAGCCTCCTATTCTCCTCCTTTTCTATGTGACACTCAAGCCCGTAGCAACAAGGTCAGCCATATCCATGACCTGTCAGACACTTATTGACTGACATTTATCTCCTCCCTCTGAAAAGTTCTTCCTATGTTGATAATCTATTGAACTGCCAAGATGGATTGCCTTTGTCGCCCCCGGTTAAAGAGACAGTGTGTGACTTTATCTCTACTTCAAGGATGCACACAAAAGGTATGAAAAATACTGGCAAGTGGGTTAAAAGAGTGGAAATAATACTCTGAGTAAATGCACATGAACGCGCCATGGAGGATAATGCAATTACAGGCATCAGCTTGTTGAGGATTGGGCTGCAGACTGCTTGCTGAATTAAACACAGCATCCATATTAAGCAAGATCACATTTTTAAGGCCTGATCACTTTTCACCACTTTCTGTTTAACGCCTCTATGCCTTTTGTTCCACATGACTAGCCATGTGACAAGACACTGTCATGCCAACGCACACACACCTATCAATACAGGCTGTGTGTTTTGCTACAGCTTGGACCATCAGGAAACTCACAACGGTTATTTGTATTGCCTCAGAAAATATATATTTTTTAAATGTTGTCAATTTTTTTGCCTATTTAGGTCACATCAGTGGTGTTGCAAATCATCTAATAGCATGATGTGTCACAATCGTGGATTAACACAGACACTTAGTTACACACTAATTAGCCCCAATTCGAAAGTGATAAATATGTTATCACACAGATAGGACATGTTTTGCTCTAAGCGAACTTTTTAGACTAATTAATACCAAATCTCATTTTGCTCTTGGTCTTTCTCTGTAATCTGCTAAAGTAAATACTCGCAGATTGCCACACAAGGCCTTCAGAATTGAAGTCCGTGATATAATTGCACCCCCTGGTGTTGATTGGGGATAACTCTGGTGTTATCAGTGACGCGTATAGGCTCTTAATGAGATGAGAGAAATCATAAATCACACATCATACACCATCAGCTGAGATTAGTTCTTTGGAAATCTCATATAAATATAAATGAAAAGGGGAGCTTCTGGCAAATGTGGTAACATGACAGTCTAATTTCAGGATCTGAGCCATGTTGGTAAATCCCTTTTTTAATCTAAATTTGTGAAGCCTGCACAACGTTTTCCTCTTTTGTTTTTATCTTATCACTAATCACCAGATCCCATTTCCTGCGTCCAGACACAAGACAACTGTAACCCAATTTAACCAGGATTTGTTTACGGTTCAAGATTCTAATTAGGAGATAAGTAATAAAGGAAGTTATCCTTTCATAGCCACTGCAAGTTTTCCTTCTTAACTCGAAGAAAGAACATAACTGTAGTAATTTTAGTGGGTACAGTGGCTTTGATTAAAGCTCCCTCTGGTGGACTCTTTAATGCGCACCACCATACACAGAGGAGTAGCAGTGCAACATTAGAGTAGACTAATGTTACTGTTCCATGGGTTTTATTCATCCGAAAGCAAATAACCCTACAGCCGTAAAAACAGTTAAATATTTTAGCTCACCACCGATGGTATTAAATTGACTTCCTTTATTGTCGGTCTGTTTGAATAACACTGTAGTCTCACCAGTGCTTTGTGTGTATTTGCTCTGATTATCTCTGGATTATGAAAATGGCACTGTGACCCACATCTACTGCACAGTTCACTCTCTGACAACTACACTAATTAGAGGGCTGCCATCATTTCAGATAGAGAGGTTAATGGCATGCTATTTTTGACACTCGCCTGCTTTTCCACTTTAAATACTCAAGTTTACTTTGCATATAGATAGATTAAGGAGAAATTAACCATTTATGGAGACTACATTGTAAATGAACGCATACTGTGTGACAGGCTTAATTATGATTAATGCAAATGTGACATCTCTGAAAAATGAGAGCATTAATTTACATTGCTATTGTCTGACCATTACAGTTTAGCGAAACTATGTTAATGCAGAGCTTCTCATTTACAAAGAATCACATTTGTTGGTGCTGTGTCCAAACATTTCTGCACGCTAGCTTCACAAGCGAACAATAGTCTCAATATTTAATCGTTAAAGCATTAGATTTTCCTTGTTAAAGCGAGGAAGCAAGATGCATGACTATCAATTTAGTCAACTAGAATCTTAATTCTCAAAGCTATTAGTCCATCTAATTGAAAAATTAGGCAATAAATGATAGATTATCTTTGAATAGAGCAAGCAAGTCAAATTAACTGCAGGCTAAATTAGACAAAGGAGATCCATAATGTTATGCTCTAAAGAGGAGAAGCACTCAGCTGTGGATTTCACCTTCAGACTCTCAGACTTCAGACATGTGTTATTTCTCCCAAACTTACAGTTAGAGCAGTAAGCGATTTAAGGGGCGATGCCATTCAAAATGCATGCCCTTTGCTACCCCCTCTTCATAATTCAGGAGCAGAGCGAGTGCAGGGGCAGAGGATTTGTTGGAATATGTTAGTTTATTGCCTGACTCATTGATCTGGGATTTGTGCAAGTTAGAATATATGGCCCCGACCTGAGCTGTGAAATATCAGTCTAACTGTGCAGTGTATTGATAAATCCATGGCGTTGCCCGTGGTGCTGAACTAGCAGACAGATTTGTAATTGTGAGTTTGTCTCTGAGGCCCGTCTTGGATCTATAATATTCTCTAAACCATGGAGAGGAACCATCAATACAGAACCAGGCTCCGAATGAAAAGAGCCAGGATGGTCCTCTCTGTTAAAAAAGGAACGAATGGCATACTGACTTCAGTTTGCATGATATCAAGATCAATTTTCAACATCACAAATGGACTGTGGACACATCAGTGTTTATTGGAAGAATCTGAAGGGCTCACAGGCCATCAAAAGGTTGCTGCCTTATACAGAAAAACCTACAGGCAGAGCTAAGGAACAGCTTTAATGATATTTATGTAAGCAACAGAAACTAATATTGTTGGTTTTATGTCATACACAATAAGACCTATATAATTTAGCATTTAGCAACTACACGCAAAATGCTACCCTATATTGCTTCTATAAAATTATACAAATGTAAACACAAATTCTCGAACATCTGCATACAGATTTTCCGGTTCCACTTTACAATAAGTCTACCCTTATAAAGGGTTTTCGAATAGTTTGTAATTCGTTTATTAATTAGGTTGTGAACACTTTATACATCATTAATAAGCTTTTATAAGACATGAGATAAACAGGGCAACTGTGACCGGTTGCTTGCCAAATAGTGAGCCCACATTTATCTGTACCGTTTCATATATAAAGGTACCGCTAAGCCTTATTGTATTGGCCACTTAGCTTACTTCATCTTCTTCATCAGCCAGCATCCTTGGTATCTGTTGTTCACTGAGTTGATTCTCGCTAAGTAGCCAATATAAGGCTTAGTCATCTTGCCAAATAGTGAGCCTGTGTTGATGTATGAAAACTATGTTAGAACTGGTTTATAAAGGGCTATTATTAATGATTAATAAAGTGTTTACAACCTAATTCATATACCTAATTATAAACCCTTTATGAATCATTTATAAGGGTAGTCTTATTGTGAAGTGGTACCGATTTTCCTAATGATTTATTTTCAAAGTGCATGTTCTAAAGTAATACACACTTTTGACACATGAGGACTTATCATTGAATGAGCATTTAAATGTCTTGTCTGACATATGGGACATTTAAAACTGTACTGTAAGCTGGTGCTTAAGAAGTGTAAGCAGAATAATTATAACCATATTCAGGCAAAGAACACACCTTCTTAGACGGTCTTAATCTGTATTTTGCAATCTTGAATAGTCAGGTGTTTTATGTGCTTTAAATTGACCTTATACATAAGACAGTCAGTTTTTAAATAGGGGGTACACTGTGTTCAAATGCTCTTTATTTTAAGGTATTGTATGTGTGCATCCCATTTTTCTGATAGACAAAGAGGACAACGTTCATAAACATTATTCGTGTAGCTCGTGAGGCACAAAGTGAGTGAAATAACGTTAACACTCAGCTGGAAGCCTGGCGAGGACACCAGCAGGTCCCCAGACCTCACTTTGAACACCTAGCCTTTCAAATAGCAGATACAAACACGTTCCTCTTGCAGTATATAACAGTGTGTCCTCCAGTAAGCTGTGTCCCCGCTCAGAGAACTTCCAGATAGCAAGTTTTGACATTATTAAAAGTGCGCAAACCGGTACAGGCGACATGGCCTTTGGGGCTTTCCCCCCTCAGTTCAGGCTGGAGGTGCCACCGGACAACACCGGCCGCTCAGCAGAGTCGCCTTCCGGCATGGACACCTGTAATGTGGGAAGTTATTCCTGTAGTGACAGAAGACCACACAGGTAAGGTTTGTTTACACCCACCGTGGGGTTGATGTGACAAAGTGTGAATATTTTCAAATATGCTATGATATAAACCAACTAAACAACAAGACAGGTAAGCAGAGAAAGTTAGCAGTTAGCTTGGAAACATTAATACCAATATATGTTTTCTAAGGAATTGCTGTAAAACCAAACAGAGCTAAAAAGATTAGATTGCACTCAAAGTAGGCCTAGTACTATTGCTTCTTTGTGTGTGTTAGTTGTGCTAGGGGAATCTTTGTTAACTTGTTTTTTTAGTTAAGTGTCTGTCAGCTAGTTTAGGCTAATTTTGCCTTTCAAACTTGCCTTGTTTACTAGCTAAAGATGTCAAAGACGTACAAGCATTTTAACACAAATCCTTTGTTTTTTCATCCATTATCTACGAGTACAATGACTGTAGTGTAAACAGTAATAGGCCTACTGTAAACTCAATGATGCATTTTAGCATGAAGTCAGATTGTAGTCGTTTAATTATACAAAAACCCATGAGAAAACAGTTACTGGTGCACTGCAAACAATAATTAAATGAATGTAACACTTGTGTAGGCTGCACCAGTGCAAATTGTTTTTGGTAAAGTAGTCCCTTTCAGTGTGGATAACTGATACAGTATGTTTCTCGAAAGGGAGCTACAGCTTTTCTTTCTTACCAGCTGTTTCAAATTGTCTTGATTACAGTTTCACTGATTGCAATATGTGGGAGTGTAACATAGCATATAGAGCTTTTTCGCAGCAGATATTTTTGGATGTCATAGCCTGGAAAGTGCTTGTGTAATTGCTCTTGTAAACAACTGCTTTCCATTTAGTTAAGCTAGTTTCAGGCTCATTGGGATTTCTGGTGTTACTAAGACATCCGTAAGCAAATTTATTTCGCCTGTGTTTTTTTCCTGACGAGGCAAAAAGTTCTGTTGTAGAAAAAGGTCTCTAGTGAGTTCTTTAATTTGCCGCAACTATAAACTGGAACTACAGAGGGTTTTATTTCAGACCACTAATGCCAGTTAATGTATGACATATCCTATATGTCATTATTGTCATATTGCTAATGTAAACTAAAGGCTAGAGATACAAACAGACTGCAGTAAATAGCTTTTATTTTCTAGGAGTGTGATGTAACCCTGGTTTTACACTTCATATGCTATAGTTGTACTAATTCTGTGTACAACACAAGTCAAATGCAAGCGTAGACATTTTCATTAATTATTCATTAATCCTAGGGGGATTAATAAAGCTTCATCTTCTTCAATGTGATTTTTGTTTGGTGTCAATTATATTAATTGACAGTTAAGTGCAAATATTGTGCTCAGTATTCAAACTTTTCCATGTTAGTGTTTGTGTGTGTCTACTAAATAATACCCTTTTATATACTAAGAATCAAACTAATTTGTTTCACAATATTATTATATATTTTCAGTGTGGTTGTGGGCCTGCAAGAGGCTGACAGATAGGTTTATGAAACTTTAGCTCACAGTAAGTTAAGGCTTATAGAACTATATTGCAAGATGCTAATATGACTGTGGTGTGAGAGATTGCTGTGAAACCGCAGACATCCCAGCCTTGTTGCTATGGGAGCCGTCACCTGGGACAGTTAGGATCTAATTGGGGCTTTGTCTAATATGAAACCTGGCTGTTAGGAGCCACAGCGGTGCGGTGATTAGGCATCTATCTTTTCTTCTGTTCAACAGTTTGCAGCTTTTCCGACGTCATGAATCTATCTTGTGATTCTCTGGGTAGAAATAATGCTGCATGCCAACTGTGTCAGAGCCCGATTACACAGCTCAGTGAGAGCGTTAGAGCGCTAAGGGGCAGCCGCCTAATGATGGGGCTTGTGAAGAGAGCTTCTGGGCTCTTAATAGTTTGTTCTGTAATGTGATCAGATTAAATCAAAAGTGTTGGAATATGCCAAATCTCTTACGACATACGCTCACTCTGGGCTGGATCTCTCTATGGTGCTTTCTGGCCTAAGGAGCTGCTTCAGTATTGTTGCTATAATCACACAGGAATCATGTTAACAGGGAAATCAATTTAATATTGTTCTGCTAAAAACAATCACTCATCATCATCCTTAGTGCTTTGTGTGTCTTCACACTGGCAAGAGTGTTTTTCATCTTTGATCTGTTTGAGCTTACAGAGACTGTTTGGCTCTATTGAGTACCAAGTATTTGTCAATGTTCTGGTACACCAGCTTTTCAGGGGTGAATTTAAATTGAGGTTTTAAATAATTGAGGTGCCAGCCCCTCTAGCTTTCTCTGTTGCAGTGAAACACTGCCGAAATGTCACTTTGTTAGACTAAATTGTTTCTGTTTCTTGCTTTTGGCTATTTATAAATCTAAGACATTCTTCACTGATATTCTTTTGTTTGTATTGCCCTCAAATATGCTTGCTGCCTTGACAAAATGATATACAGAATGTCTACAAAAGAGGTCAGTCATTGTGGCGTCACCCATGTTTTGGAAAGAGGTAGGAGCTAGGGAAGAGCAAGGTCGCAAAGTTAGCTTACGTAAGCATTAGCTTTCTAGCAGGTTGAAAACGGTATTTGTAATTTACGTTAGTTCTTCTAGTAATTGAGAAGCTGATTTTAGCAAAAAAGTATGCTTTAAACTTTACTAAGTGTGAATAAATTAAAAGCTAGCATCTTAGTGTCTTTTGTTTTCAGAATGCTGAGCAATGATGGGTTAATGACGCCCACAGCATACTCCGCTTTATTCATATATTTTAGTCTAATGGAATCATAATTTAGACTTGAAGACACAAGCGATTAAAACGATAAATGAATTAAAACATGTTTACTGAGGTAATAACTCAGTGAGAAGTAGAGTACTTTTCTAATAGATTTCCACTCAATCTGACTTCTTTTACTTAGAAAACTCGTGAAGTGGCCATTAGTAAGAATGGAAGTTTCCCATTGTATGGTGTTCACATGCTGAGCGATAATGATACAACTTACAAGACTCATGCTATGTACGTTTGTGTCAGCTCAACTTCATCCATGGATGTAATTCAGCAAACCCCAGAGGCCTGACTCCTGCCCTGCTCTTTTGGTGCATACTGTAGAGGTTTGGTCAGCAGGAATTTAACTGCCAGTTGATTAAACTGCTCTTAGGGAAGCACTTATAAAGAATTCATCTGGTCCAGCACATAACACTTCTTCTGGGCTGGCATCACCCCAAATACATGAGAATAGATGTTTCCTTTACTTCACCTACTCACTACCAATCAGCAGAATTAACAGCCACTGCTGCAACCTATGATGTTACACAGTACCTGTTTGAGATGCCAAGGACAAGGATAGAAAGAGAAGATTCATTCAACAGCAACATGTCATATGGTGTACGTTTCACTTATAAGGAAAATGATACTTGTGAAATCTTCCTGTTACTGTCAGCACCTCTTCCACTGAGCTTGTCATAGCTCATTAGGAGCACATACTGTACTTCTTTTGTTACCATGACATTAAGTCAGCTCTCAG
>CALSBZ010004116.1:1411789-1430118 GCA_943591055.1 Gobionotothen gibberifrons
TAAACGTATTACATTAAACTATAGGAAGCTTCATTATCACATTAGGGTATTAACATACGTGACCAAATAGGTCATTTAACTTTTTATTCCACAATTAAAACCTTTTTTGTGCAAATAGCAGCAAAGTAGTAGACATCTTTTAAACAACATTATAAAAATAAAATGAAGAACAGCTATACACCAGCTCCTTTATGCCGTTTTGAACCTTTCTCATATGGTGTAACACCGGCAAAGGCATCTGAAATAGTTGTTTGCTGTGCATGCAGAGCCTGCATGTCACTCCACTCAAGTACCCCTGACATGAGAGCTGCGCAGGTTTTCCTTTTGTAGCAAGCAGCAAAATAATTGTAACATGACGTGTTTGAGTTAATTTACCTACTTAATATCGAACGCCATAAACCCGCACGTCCCTGCGGTGTGAATACCGCGCATGCGCATATCGCGGTTATCGCCATGACACGGTATATCGTTCAGCCCTAGTAGGGGCTCAATACCACAGTTAAAGGTGGGGTAGGTAATTTTGGAGAAACCAGCTCGAGTGCGCTAGAATTTGAAAATGTACAGCCGGAAAAAATCTGCCACTTCCTTAGAGAGCCCCTCCTCCAACACACACGAACGCGCACATGACCAATGAGGGCACGAGATAAGTTTGTGCACAGATGGAAGGCTGACAGGCAGGTAGGCCATCCAGTTACTTTAGCCGGGCCGGCTCAGATGATTGGTCGTGCTTTTTACAGCGTCACGGCTTCCACAGATGAAATTTTTATATGGATTTTTTGTCAAAGCACTTAAGATATTCATTGCTATCGGGATGTTAAGAGCATTCCATGGAATATAACAACAAGTGTATCTCGAGCCGGTTTCTCAAACTTACCTACCCCACCTTTAATGCATGTCCCTGCTTGCATTGGTGTAAAAGCAACAAAGTAGATTTACTCAAGAACTGTACTTATAAGTAGAATTTTGAGGTACTTGTACTTTACTTGAGTATTTCAATTTCAGGCTACTTTGTACTTCTACTCCACTACAATGCAGAGGTAAATATTGTACTTTAACTGCACTACATTTCTGTAGTAGTACCTTTAGTTACTTTGCAGATATGAATTAATGATACAAAAAATATGATCAACACTTAAATAAAACTTAAAAACCTGGAGTAAAATGCTCAAGCTACCCTGCAGCAGACAAAGTAATTAAAACTAGCTGCACCTTTACCAGCTTGATAACACATTAATGTATCAACATTTATAATCAAAACATATATGATTCGGAAACCTGCATAATGAGTTCTTATTGTTTTTGTACTTTATCTATATTTGTCATGCTAATACATTTGTACTTTTACTTAAGCACAATGTTGCATGACGAACTTTTACTTGTGCTTTGACACTGTAGTATTTCTACTTTTACTAAAGTAAATAACCAGAATACTTATTCCACCTCTGCCTGCTTGATATTAAAGGCTGTATCACTGACACTGACCCAGTGCTTTTTTGTAAGCTATCTATTTAGCAGTTACACATTGCCTATCGTTACAATAGGCTATTTACATTTGAACAATGATGCAGAACAAAATGTTCCCCCCTATAGGCACTAAATAGCGGGATCTCAGAGAAGACCCCACCCTCTAACTGTAGCACAGCATTTACGAGTTTTTTTTAAAGCTAGCTATACATCAAGCCTCCAGGAAGTGAGCCAGCCATTGAAGCAGATTTGTATGAATCGTTGTAGTGGCCAAATGGTGGTACTACAGCATCCGTTACGTATTCGTCTGATAACTATTTTCCCCCTCTGACTTACATTGGGAAAGAGACGTCTGTATATCAGCGTATACTTTTTGAGGGGCTAAATGGACTCCGCAAAACTAACAATTGTGTAAACCTTATTTAAATCATTCGAGTCGTAAAGTCGTCAAATGCGCTAAAAGCTGAATCGAGAGTTATGTTCTCCCTCCATTGATTTGACTAAACAATGAGCGGGAGATCTCCAGTGCGCATGCTCTGTGGGCAAAAGTACCCGGATGATCAGCCATATTTTGGGCTTCATGCGCCACTGAGCGACTTTCATAAGAATGAATGGTTTCCACTTCTCTTTAACAGCCATGTAGCAAAAAGCGTAGAGTAGGCTAAGCTAGTCAACAACAGTCGGCACATTTCACTCACATCATTAATAACCTAGACATATTATGTAACTTCACAGCACGCACGTCATATTTTTTAACACAAATACCCGTATACTTACGAAAGAGGATACGGACGGAAGGAGTGTTTTCATGAGGTTGACCAGAAAAACCGAGCCCAGCACAAGGAACCACGTATAGCTGGCCGCCATGTTTGTTTCTCCTCCTTGTTGCAGCTACAGAGGAGTTACATAACAGGCTAATCAGGTCATAATAATTAGTCCATCCATACATGTTTTTCTTGTTTTGTTTTAGCCCAAACACTTTCACAATCATTTGTGTTTATCATGAGAATTTCAGTATATTATTTCGTTTGTTATCTTTAGGCTGCAGCTGTTATACACTTCATTGTATAAGGGTTTGTCAGTATGCATGTGAATACTTGGCGTGCTTGGGTGATAGCTTATTATGCATGATCCTTTCAATCTTGTAGCTCATAACATGTTCATGTTTGTCGTGCATTTTTCCACGAAATAAACACATACACACAGACAGACAATCTGGGAACAGGCTGTGATTAAAAAGTGAGAGTTGGCTCGGGAAGAATGATTGGCACACGGTCCTGCCCACACAGGTAAGATGTTTTGGTTCAAATGTGTGTTTCCTCGACCTCAAAGCCAATCACTGGAAGCAAGGGGCGGGTGTTTACCCTCCCTGCTAGGTTGGTAGGATAAGGGATAAAATATACAAAGAGGAGGATCCAATCCGGTTCGAGCTAGTTCTAGTACTGGCCGGACGCATATGTTAAGTTACAGACTGATCCGGAGGTGTAAGCAGCAGAGGTGTACCCACATTCATTTAGTTTCCGCCACTGTGAAAGGCTGTGTTTTTCTTCTGTCTCTGCCGCACCACTTAAAGCAACAATGGGAAGAAGGAGCACCACCAAAGTAAGTGAAAATGTGAAATAAGGATAAATACACTCGGACTTTTTTTTTTTAAAAGTAACATTTTTTTTTCAACGGTTTATTTACATGTCGCTACAATATATGTGTTACCACGGCATACGCTTTATAAATGTTCGCTACAGTGTGACCATGTGGCTGCATGAGGTCCACCGTTGCTGTGCTCAGGTCTGTCGTGTCTCCGCTGTTGATACAGGGAAGTGGCGCCTTTTTACTTAGTGCAGTGAAGTGTAACACACTTTTCTCATCGAACACTGTTGCAAATATGCACGGCTTTCCTTAATACTGCTACTTTGTGGATGCTTTGTTAAAATGCACAGCTCATCCGACCGTGGTTTAATATTATTTAGTCCTACCGTGTGCTGGGATCAAACAAAGGGGTGTAACCAATGTCGATGAACAGGTTGCCTTTTGGGAGACATTTATTGCGCAATTGCCTCGAGATACTTGAACGGATCGGGGATTGCATGCATTACTATTTATGTAGGTATTTGCACTGAGTAAATATCGAGTTGTTATTTGCAACACACGGTGACCTCTGCCTGCGCCTTACTGTAACACTGATCTTCCTGTGGCCGGAGGTGTAAAAATCGTTTCTTTGGAGGTGTCATGGCAGCTGATATATGTTTGGAAAGACGGCGACACATGTTGTGGTAGACTGTAAACCCGGTCGAAGGTTTTTTTTCATACCGATTTGCCACAATAGAGGGGCATAACGAGGATCATTGTGATTGCTGAGCGTTTTTAGGAGCGCATCGTGAGGTGGGGGTCCCCTCTTCTTCCCCTTCCCGCCTTTCTCGGTTAAAAAGTAGCCACAGCACCATGCTTACTCAACAAAATACATGCCTGTCTCGTGAATGATAAACAACAGTGTTCGGCGGGAAGAAACTAGAACTGGATGAACCTCTTTAACTCAGAAACTTCCCCACTTCTACGTTGCATAATTTCTTTGTGACTTGAGGGGAGGGAGAGTTGCCCATCCCCCTCTTTGCGCTACACACCCACTTTAGCTCAGTCATGAATGGTTCTTGTTTCTTTTGCATTTTTTAATTGATTTCTCCCTCTTTCCTCCACAGAAATCCGCAGAAGCAGCCACAGAGGTTAGTATGCACGTGTTTACCCATTTATTGCACCATACTGTCCTCGACACCCCAACTTTAACTGAAATGAACATTGTGTTCTACTTTTGATCAATACAAAGAAAATGTCTCTGTTGGTTCAGACTGACTTTGAACATCATTTAGTGCATCCCAGTTATACTACTGCCAGTAAAAAACAAATCTTCTAGGGGTGAAATGTTGAATTAAATGGCTAAAATGTTGATGTGATCCAATCCTGCTCTGCCCATTGCATTGATCAGCCACAAGGGGGCGCTGTTTAACATTCACCCCAAATCGTATTTCTTCTTTGGTCATTGGACGAAGAGGCCCGTTTTTTTTTATAAGTTATATTTTATACTATAAGGGTTGTCATAGCATATTCTTTCTGGACTAAAATGTATGTTTGTGCCATTTTACAACTGTATTTTGCTTCAAATTGCACTATGCTGTACATTTGGCCATTTTAAATTAAGTAAAATAAGCCGTGGCGATCTTCAACATCTGAATTTGGTAATCAATAGAGTTCCCCGTTGAGTGCCTATTATCAACGTTAATTAAAAAAATATTTAGCAAGTAATAGGGATGTTTGCAGTTCATTGTGAGTTATATTGACCCTTATTTGCATATAACAATATTTTGATTAACATCAATTACTTACATCTTGTTTTTTGCCTTTTTTTATATTTTAGCAGCCACTGAGAAAGTCTCAACGGTTGTCGGTGAAGGATACACCAGAAGAGAAACCAGAGAAACCAGAGAAGCAAGAGAAGCCAGAAAAGACAAAGGTAATTACGAGACAAATCAAAAAGCACTGTCTCCATTTCAAATGCACTGTTTCTCTATTCTCTATTGCATTCATTTCATGTTCCTTGATTGTTTGTTGTCATGGTAGGCACCTCCCAAGAACAAAAAGGCAGCCAAACCAGTAAAGGCCAAGCCAGAGGAGAAGAAGGAAGAAGAAGAGGAGGAGGACGAAGAGGCCACTCCTGCAGAAAACGGAGAGGCCAAAGCTGAGAAGGTATGACAGACTTGTGAAATTGTGAAATATAAGCAACATTCAAAGAGAAACTCGATAATAATGCATGTTTTTGTTCTCCGTCCTCCAGCCCGCTGCAGCAGAGGAAGCAGAAGACGCAGAGGAGGCGGAAGAAGCAGATGAGGCAGAGGAGAAGGACGACAAAGCTGAGGAAGCCGAGGAGGAAGACAAGGACGCCGAGTAGCCGTGACACACCTAGACTAACTTGCCAGAGCCCCCCTGTACCTCGTTTCTTGTACAATGCAGAGACTATTTTTATCTACTATTTTCATAAGACAGTAATGTTTTTAGGCACGTGATTGCAGAAATGCATTTTTAAAGAAACAACTACAAATTTCATTCAGTTTCTTCTCGGTCGTTTTTATTTTATTTTTCGTTCCATTGTTCGTACTCTCTGGCTTCTTACTTTGCCTTTTTCGTTAGGTTTGTAGTTTTCCTGCATGACATGATGCCTATATCAGGAATTTGATGTTCGGCTCCGGGAGAGTTTACCTGAGACATTCCCGAGGCGCTTTGAGGGATTTTTGTAACCTGTACTGTTTTTTTGATTTAATACATCATCAGTCTTGTTCATAATATTCACTTTAACCATCATGTTCACTAGTACTGGATTTTTATTTTTCCAAATGCTGTCAGAGAAGGTACATGTGAGGATGGTTGGACACTTCCATGCTCTCCGCTGTGCTCGAGTCAAGAAGCATTACAAAGCTAATCGTGCGTGTTTTAGTTCATCCTGTTAGGATTACTGTATTCACACCTCAGTCAACAAGATATATTCGCCACCTCTCAGTGGATATATTCTATGTGGTTTTTTTGGGATTTATCTACCAATGTACAGTTTCCTCATTTTTTTTAAAAAATAAAAAAAACAAAAATACATTTTCTTTGTTATGAATGGTATTAAATGCCAAATAAAGTGGGAATTCCTGTAAACTGTTTCTCTACTATTTTGTGTGTTGGATTACATCATGTGATTGTTGCCTGTTGGAGATGTATACCATGTCTAACCTAAAATTACTTTTTGAATTCACCAGAAGTATATCTATTTATTTTTTAATATGAGACCAATACTCTCAATGATAAGCTGACAGATTTGCTCAATACCAAAATTGTGAATATTTACATCTTATACATTCATATATTTCATTTAACTAATTTACTGTTTAATGCACAAGTAAACGTCTGACAATATGTACTTAAAGTGGGAAATTACAAACTATTTAACCCTTATGTGAATACAGCATCATGTAACTGAATATACTGCAGCTGCACTGTGCACTCTGGTTGGAGCAAAACTGCATTATTGTACTATGTTCAATGACAAATCTAAAATCTAATGGTTAAAGAGTCATTCTGTATATTGAGTGCGTTTATATGTAAGTATATATAGCAGCTATGTACTTCTAAAGTAGCATTGTGCATTCAGGACTTTTCACTTGTAATTGAGTATTTTCAGACCCTACTTATACTCAAAAGGATGAGTGCTTTGTGCACCTCTGATGTGAAGACTACAAACTAAAGTTTATGTTTCAATCAAGAGCTAATTTATTCTGGAGGGAACATTGGGATTTTAGCCTTTGTGGACCATTTACATGCATCAAAACCTATAGAACACACTACATGAAAAGGATAACCACAAAGAGCTTAATAGGGCCCCTTTAAAATGGACTTGACTTAACAAGAGTCAGTGACACAGGTCCCCTCTCTAAAAAGGATCATGAGTTAATGCAGTAAACCAGTCAGTATTTTCCTTAAGTTTATGGGGCAAATTCCCAAACAAATGTGCATGTAATCAAATTACCCAAGGGCAACATGACACGAGGTGAATCTAGAGCCTTCGGGGCAATAGGGCTCTTTGCCATGTTGACCTAGCTTGGGAATTTATGTCATATCCTTCAGGATATCTAATACATGATATATGATTACAAAGATAAAACATACAGAAGTATTTTTGACGTAAAAATAGCAATACCACACATAAGTAAATTCACACATGAGGAATTTGCCTTGGTGTACATGGTGCATACATAAACACAGTTAAAGAAGACAGTTGCAAGTAAAGGACCATAAAATAAAACTATTATAGAAAACTTATTTAAAAAAAAAAATGTCATAACATTAAAATGTAGAGAACTATCTACATAAAATATAGATACCAAAACAACTACGTACAGTATGATATATGACTACCTGTACTTGGCATTGTTTATTAAGATTCCTTTTCAGAGTGTTGTGTATTTCATTTTTATATCATGCGTTATTTAATACTTGTGGAGCTAAAAGATCCAAAATACACATTATGGTGTTGGTTTTAATAGCTACTCTTTATACATTTGCGTCCACTAAATTCCCCAAAAGTCAGCACTATGGTGCCTCATTTACATATTTAAACATAACATTTCCTCCAACTTAAAAAAAAAAGAAGTCTTAATGTAAGTAGCAGACTAAGGATATATATATTAATAGTAGCCTATGGAATTATACCATAATGCCAGAAATCTCCACTTCAGTAGCATTACACCAAACATACAAGTTTGTATTCCCTATTTATATATATTTTTAAAATTCACTATTTATAAATTATATTCCTGATTTCTGAAAGTCTTTACAAAGGAGTTTTATGATAGCCTACATAATTCATAGCCAGGTTTAGCATATACAACTTGTATTCCTAAGAACATGGGGGAAAACTTGTTTTTGTTACGGCTTTTGATCATACGGGCTACAACAGTTGACATTAGTGCGGATTTATGGAAGGATACCAAGAGATATACAATTAACCTAGGTACAAAACAAAAAAAAACACTTGACTCTAACAAGTCAACAAAATAAAACAAAAATGTAAGAATTTTGGATGAAAATATTAACATTGTTATACCTGGTAATATTCAGATTTCTATCCCGGTAGTGTAATCTAGTAGGCTATATAGGCTACTTATAATTTCTAATTGTAATTGTATACATAATACAGTATTTCAGACTTGTACTACAATACATTTGTACTTATTCACGTGTAGTATCTCCCCCAAACATGACGTTTTGAGATATATATTTGTTTACAATAAAAAAAGAGCTGGTTTAATTATTTTACAAAAATAATAAAGCATATATCGTCAAGAGCAAATTGGCAACCGTTACTATGACGTCATGTGCAGAACTCACGAGCTCGGTGAGAAAAAACCGAAAAAACAAGTGGGCGGCCGTTTGTAATATATATTTGTTGTTATTTCTTTAATATGTTATTTTTTTAACACGTGGATTTGGATTTCGAGACAATACGTGACTCACATAAAATAGTACCGATGTTGCTAACGGACGAGCTAACGCACACTTTAGTCTTTTGTAGAAAGTGTTCTTCGCTTCCCAACCCCCTTTTTCCTGTATTACTCATGGATGTATAAAGAGAACTGGATACAGCGCCGGAAGCGGAGATCCGTTCATTCATACGAGAGCCGCTCAGTGGCGCATGAAGCCCAGAATAGAGCGACTGTAGATTCAGAAAGTACCCGGATCATCCCCACTGAGCATGCGCACTTGAGTTCCCCCTAAGCCCCGCCTCCGATCTGCCGCTCTCGGCTCAGCCAAATGAATGGTGGGGAGATTGGTGGTGGATTCAGCTTTCAGCTCTTTTTACAACTGTTACAACCTAATGATTTAAATAAGGGCTATACAAGTGTTCGTACTGGGTAGATTATATATCTAAAAAAAAATTATGCGCGGATTTACTGACGTCTCTTTTCCAATGTAAATCAATGCGGAAAAGTCTTTATGGGCCTACATTACGTCACTGGAGCTGTAGTGCCACCGTTTGACCACTACGAGCGTTCCAAAACTCGGCTTCAACGGCCGGCTCACTTCCTGGCGGCTTGGTGTTACTCCGCTGTGGCGGAAGTAAGTCGTATCGCGCTGGGGCCCTCATCCTTCCAATGGCGACTGCAAACAGGCTGAATAGAAAGCGGGAGCAACCGTGGAGGGGGGTCAGAGCTGTGTAACCGAAATTAAATAAATATATCCTCGTCTGTGTAGTCCTAAAGTTAGCCTTAACATTTGTTTCACCTCTCCAAATCACGGCCGAATCACAATGGCCAAACATCGGAACATTTCGCTCCTTGAGTCGGGTAAGCCGCAAAAAGTAAACCCAGTGATAGCTTAATTTACAACGTGAACGCTCCTGCTAATTGATATCATTTATTTTCTCTAATCTGTTTCATTTCAGAGCTCTATTACCTGATTTCTCGTTTCCTAACAACGGGTCCATGTCGGAGAGCAGCTGAGGTGAGCTGCTGTGCTTTGACTAGAACAGTGTGTGTAGTATTTCCAAAATAGTTGCCTTAGCTAGTTTTGTAATAGAGGCAATCTAATGTGTGTTTTGATCCCTTGCAGGTCCTGGCGAGTGAACTGGAGGAACATCAGGTGTGTATGTCCCTGCTGCAGAGGCTGCTTGTTATCTGCTAGCTGCTGTCTGTCGGTGCTGAACAGTGGTGTAAATTAACTAAGTATATTTATTCAAGTACTGTGTTTAAATACAATTTTGAGGTACTTGTACTTGAGTATTTACATTTGTTTCTGCTTTGTACTTCTACCCCATTACACTTCAGAGGTAAATGGTGTACATTTACTTAAACCTATAGTTACTTTGCACATTTTGATTAATTATGTGAAATATAATCAACACTTAAATAAGACTTTAGTTACACCTACACAAGCTACCCTGCAATATACACAATAATTCAAACTAGCTGCACCTTTAGCAGCTTTGATATACCTTTTAATGCATTAATAATTATAATCAACACACATGATCTATATTATTATGAAAATGGGTCAATCTGCATAATTAGTACTTATATTTGAATGCCAATACCTTTCTACTTTTACTTGAATACCATTTTGAATTCAGGGCTTTTACTGTGGTGCTGCTACTCTTACTTTAGTACAAGATCTGTGTACTTTTCCCACCTCTGCTTCTGACTGATTCTGGACCTCAAACTTGTCCCACTTTTTTTGAATACCTCTCCATGACTTTGATCACCGGCTCTTTTTGTACTATCGTAATGTGTAGCTGCTGGTGTTCGTGGTCGCTTTAACAAACTCTGTTTTCGACAGCTATTACCCGGTAGATTGGACTGGCTGGGAAACGAGCACCCGAGAACATACGAAAACGTGGTGAGTTTTAACTTAATATCTGTTTTTATTTCTTTGTTATTGTGTTGTGACAGGGCTCTGTGTCCATGCGCTGTGCTTGTTTACGCTCTTTGTTCTATTTCCTGCTTAACTACTGTGGGATTTTCTCGAGTCGGAATGATTGACAAGGTCACAAGTCGTTCCCGCTGATTTAATTTGTTGGATTGAACAACATTTTGGCTCCGAAAACTGTATTTTGATAGATGGTTTTATGATATTTAGCCCCGACTGTTGTACTGCAGAAAGGGTTGGTTGTTCGGCTTCTTTGCTACGTCGAGGCGGCTCAACTGGCCAATCAGAGGCCGAGATGCACTGTCTCTGCGTTGTTTTGCATGTGACCTGCGCTGTGATTGGTCCATAAAAGGAGAAAATAAGCCCCGCCTCTCAGAATATGAGTGGAGAAGCACATGAAACCACCAACTACGGCTGTCAGTCAGACATTTCTACATTTCAAGTCGACAACGTTCTTAGAGCAACCTGGAATATTATTTACAACACTTTATCACAAATGCATTCAAATTCACCTTTTATATATACTCTCAGACCAAGAATCCACCAACAAATGTGTTTTATGCTTGCTATTTTTATGAGGAAAACTTTCAATTACTTGACAATACCTCTGTTTTTCATTATATCCTTTTAAACTCGATTAAGGGGCAGTTTAAAACGAATTTCATGTCTTGATTAATTATTTAAAAAATATCAGAAAACATTGAAATATGTTTAATTTTACACGAAATACAACACAACTCTAAACTCTAAACCCTGACATACTGGACATTTAATATTCCGAGTAATTTGTCATATCTTTATTTCTTTTAAACATTTTTAAATGTATATTTACTGTAAATATTTCTCTCCTTATTTTTAAATTATATAATAGTTCTATTTTTGCTCCTTCTTTACCGCTTAATTTTTCTTACTGTATTTATGTAAGCAACATTTTGCACTCACACAAATTCATTGTCTGTGTAAACCTACTTAACTGTTTCTGATTTACAAGAGAGCAGCAAATCCTTAAATTGAAGAACGTTGTCTGGCGTTTACATTTCATACTCTATTATCTAAACTGAGGTTGATTTGACCAATTCTTTAAGCAGTGATTATTCACGTCACTATTCTGTCTTTGTTTGCCCTGACAGGTTGCAGCAAACAGACATATTTCACCAGACCATTTGCTACAAATATGCAAGCAGATCGGACCAATTCTTGACAAAGATGTGCCATCATGTGTCCCAGGAGTTCACTCCCTCCTGGGGTCCGGGAAGCAGTCAATGCTCAGGACGGCAAAAGGTAAACAGTCTTAATGGAAACTATAGTGTGGATGTTACTGAGCTTCTACATGCATCTTACCAGGGTTGGGATGGTTACTTCAACAATGATTTCAGTTACAATTACTAGTTACCTCTACAAAAAGAAAATGTCATCAGTAACCTAATCTGAGTATCACAATACAAACATATTATCTGATTACCTAAGTGTATTATGTTAGACAACAGAAACAAAGATATTTAGGATCAAAAATGATTTTATTTATAGGAAAATCTGCCTTTCATTCAGCATATTCAGGCAGTAGCCTATACACCATCAATGAACACACGAGCACATACTACAGTTTCACAAAGCAGAAATAAGATCTGATCCTTTTACAACAAACGCAATATGCTCTTTTCAGGTTTTTACTAACATGTTGCTAATTATCCACCATTTTTAGAAATGTAACAGTAATCTGATTATTTTCATGTAACTGGACGGCATACGGTTACCCTTACGTAATCATGTAACATGTAATCCGTGTCTCCCCAAGCCTTCCTTTTACACTGATAACATTTACTTTGACATTATATAAAGTTATGAATAGTTTCTTGGCTCGTGCAGATGGCAGAAATGATCATATCCTCTCCCACACACAGCTGGTAGATCCACTGAATCATTCTGATCGGTTTTGTGTTTCTCAGACTGCGACAGTGTGCGGTTCAAAGCTTCATCATATGCAGCCCTTCACCGGGGCAGACCACCAGAGAGGCCTTTCAACTGCAAAAGACCTCCACACCTCGGTAAGTCCGACCTTCCTCAATATTTCTCTATTATTCTTAAAGGTCCCATGTCATGCTTTTCCGGTTATTACCCGTCCCCTTGTTATGAAGGTTTCTCTGCATGTAAACGGTCTGCAGAGTCACAACCCTCAAAGTACACCCTGTAGCGAGTAAACCTCTAACACAGAACACAGACCTGTCTATGCTGCCCCAGAACGCCTCGTTGGAGATTTCTCTTTTTCTTCCTGGGTACAGTGACGTGCCCATTCTCAAATGGACCAATCCGTGGAGCCGTTACGTTACGTCCGTAGATTGGTCCAAATTGACCAATCCGCGGACTTCCTTACACACACACACTCAATCGTTTCTCAGCTGCAGCTCTGCCGATTTCTCCTCCCTGAGACGGCGGGACGCGGCGAGGCTGTGAGTCGGTGTGTGAGCACACACACAAACTCCCAGCCAGGCTGCGGGTGTGTGTGTGTGTTCGGGCTGGGTTTCGCTGTGTCTCGCTGTGTCTCGCTGTGTCTCGCTGTCTCTGTGAGCTCCAACAAGCCGTTTAGGACAGAGAGTGAATACACATACTATACAGAGATGCTGTATGAGAAACCAATGTGATTTTGGAAGATTGCATAATATAAATCTATTTCAGTATACCTCAACAATGGAATTATGATCAGTAGAAATGGCGATGACATGGGACCTTTACATTAAATGGATCAATGGGAATTGGAACATTTACTTGGAGCTGCTTGGCTTTTTTTCTGCCTCTCCTTGTCGCTGCCATTTAATTGTATGACTGTATTCTGATGGTTGGCATCTTGTCACCTGCAGTGGAGATCCATCGAGGCAGAGAGCTGACAGGAGTGCAGCGCTTCAGCTCCATCAACCCCATCAGCAACTATGAGCGCATGCGGCTGCACCGGCGGATCCTGGGCCATCTGTCTGCGGTGTACTGTATCGCCTTCGATCGCACCGGTCTCAGGATTTTCACAGTAAGATTTCACCTGGGAGCACATCCCAATCTCTCTGACCGTATACCTCAATATCAATATTGTAGTGTTGACTGTTAATGCTTTCACACAAAATGTTAACAATACAAGTGAATTATATATATTTGAAACAATCTGCTGGTTTACGAAAATTACATCACTTATTGTACTGCAGTATTTACCACTGGATAAGACGGCACCTACGATATTCTATTTAGATGTAAGAGGATTATCCTGCCCTTGCAGTGCGTATTCCTTGGCAAAGCTAGACGGCTAGAAGTTTTCCAAAAAAGAGACACGGCTTGTCTTTTCTTGAAATTTGAAACTTGAAAACTGTACTGTATAAGATAAACACAAGATTTGTACTACTTCTGCAGACAGTGACATTTCACAAACAGAGCTAGCTAACATACTGCTAGCTTGAATACCACATGTTTAGCTTAACACATGCTAACACATAAACACATCAAATACAACAGCAACACTCATCAATGTCTCTACTCAGTGACTCCGTACAAAGATCTGTGGGAGTCACATCATCATCACTCACTCTGCGCCAAGAAGACTGACCCAACGAATGCACTACTGATCCACCTCAAAGCAGGGTTCTTACGGTCATTAAAAACCTGGAAAATTCATGGAAATTCAAAATGCAAATTCCAGGCCCTGAAAAAAAGGTTTTGGAAATGTAACTAAAGTTGCATCAAATATAATTTATATTTTATCTAATCGTCAAAATAGTAATACTATAATGATAATTAATACTGTATCGTATAGTAATGAAACGTAAAATGGCATTTAACTGACGAGGTATTTTGCTGGTGAGAGATTTTAGTTGCTTTAGCGGGATTTGTTTTAGATAGGCACAACATATGCAGACCTTATTTTCCTGTTCCATGTTAAAATAAACAATTTTCAGTGGTACGCTGAGAGAGTAATTTCTTTGGTCATGGAAAATTAGGTAAAGGTCCTGGAGAAGTCATGGAAAAGTCATTGAAAATCATTGGTGAAAAAGTGTATGAACCCTGTCAAAGGCAGCACAATGATATCTAGTCTCGTAAAACAATATCAATCTTAAATTGACATATTGCCATGCCTTATTTGGGACTGCACCTACATATGATGTTATGATCTAAGTTGCTCCAGCCATAGGAGGATTTTAATCGGTAGGTCGCCACCCTCTTTGAATGCATACTTAGAAATAGATTATTAAACAAGAAATTGGTATGTTTTTTCGTCAGGGCTCAGACGACTGTTTGGTGAAGATTTGGTCTTCGTTCGATGGAAGGCTTCATTCCACGCTGCGAGGACACTCCGCAGAGATCACAGACCTGGCTGTTAATTATGAGAACACGCTCATCGCTGCAGGAAGCTGTGACAAGACCATCCGTGTGTGGTGCCTTCGTACCTGTGCCCCCGTGGCTGTGCTGCAGGGGCACAGCGGGTCCATTACCTCCCTACAGGTAAACACACCTCTGGCATGATGATTTTAAACCCTGCCAGAGCCCATACACTGTTCCCGTTATTATTCACTTCCTCTCTGTCTTCTGTTGTTAGTGTTTACTTCCTGTCCGTCGTCATCTGTTGATTTCTCTGACGTCCAGTTTAGCCATCATGAATCCAACGTTTATTTCTATCCACAAATATATAAAAACAAATATTCACAGTAGTATTCTACACCAGTGGTTCTCAACTGGTGGGTCGCGACCCAAAAGTGGAATCTTTTTTTTTTTTACTATTATTTTGAAGGCCCGATGTTCTAACGCTGTGCATGCAGTCGGTATTGGACTGGAAGTACCGGAGACCATAAACGGTTTTGGAAACTTCTGTCACGTAGTGATCATCTTCTCAATAAAACATCTTTGCTGATGTTTTTTCGAGTCTTCTGACCAATCAGAATCAAGATTGTTGCCGGAAGTCCGCACGGAGAATAACTTTGTGGTAGAACTATTCCTTATACATCCATGGGTACAACTTCAGATACAAATGAACCCATAATGAAATATGACCCCCGGTTTGATGATTGACAGGTCACAGAACAATGGGGGCTATCTACCGTACCCACAATTTAAAGTAATTCACACAGACTATCTCCTCTTTACTCTTCTCTCTCTGTGTGGAGCAGCAAGCTGTCAGAACAAAGTGAAAAACAAACAATGGCATAAAATATTATTAATATGTCGGGTTGTAATATATTTATTTATTTTCTTCTCAGAGTGTACCAGCATGCGTAGTTTGTTAGTATTTCTAAAAATCTCCTGGGGTAAATGGACCTTCGCGCTGTTACAGTTCAGCTTTGATTCCATCAACTCATAAACCTTTTTTAAAGGTATACTTTAGTTCTGTGAAGGGATATAAGGGATATATGCACTGTACTTCACTTTAATTAATATTGTATGCTGAAAAGCGTATATTACAGCACGATTTTTTTGTTGAATATTTGAGTGCTTAAAAATGTTGGGTCGCGATTTATTGACCAAGTAAAAAGTGGGTCCCGAGGCCTGACCAGTTGAGAACCACTGTTCTACACTAATACATTAATTCATACATTTCATACTTTAAGAAAACATTGTGGGGCAGTATGCTTTTGCTGCATTGACACTGCCTTGAAATAAACCAGGAGGAGGGGCGGTAGCAGCTCTGGCAAAGACTTGTTTTGTACAGAAAAGATGTCCCCATCAGCCATCATTGCATCATCTCTTTATTGCAATGACATCTTGCCTCAGGCTAAGTGTAAAAACATGTTTGCACAGGATTCTGTGAGGACGCTTCATGAAGAATGCATGTCTTGATTTTTATATAAATTGAGATGTTGATCTGTGGATTTGTTGTTTTTCAGTTCTCACCGTTTGCTAAGGGCTCAAAGCGCTACATGCTCTCCACTGGAACTGATGCTACCGTCTGCTTCTGGCAGTGGGACGTCAACAACATCAACTTTAGGTGAGTGCTGCTTTTTAAACAGAAAATGTTCAAGAGGCTTTATTATGCTTGTTGTGGTTTCCCCTCTCCTGTAGTGTGTTGTTTCAGGGTGTCCGTGGGGTCTTAAAAAGTATTAAAAGTTGATAAATCAATTTAGCGAAAATGAAGGCTATTAAAAAGTATTAACGGCATTTTCCAAGGTATTACATTTTGTAGCTTGTTTTCAATAAGTATATAAATGGTCCAAAGAGGTTGTATTCTACAGTCTGCCTGAATGTAATCATTGCGTAGGTGTGTAGTGTGATTCTGTGTAGTTTATTTATGGAATCCCGTTGGGTTTGACGTCATCTGAACAGGACATCGCACGCTCACTGCTTGATAGCACGAAGCTCCGTTTACGCCGGTTGTTAAGCAACATCGTTATGGGGAAATGCAAGTTTGCGTCCAAATGGTTGGAAGATAAGGAGGAAGGACAATCAATACTGTATATAGTCAATGTGTGGTAAAATGTGTCGCCAAGGTAACCGGTTAAAACTCCAAATGGCGATGAGGTCTTTAAAATGTATGTAAAGGGTCTTAAAAAAGGTCTTAAAAGGGATTACATTTGACTTCAGGATTCCTGCATTTACCCTGTGTATAGGTTTATAGGTGGTGGCGGCTGGTGTGTGTGTGTGTGTGTGTGTGTGTGTGTGTCTACAGAAGGTCCAGTTGTGATAGACACGCTTCGCCACTGCTATATCGATATTTCGGCATGATTTTGATACATGTATTGCAATGAAATCACTGCAAAATGTGTTTTTATTTTGGGTCCATACGACTGTGATAAATAAGATCAATTCAGCTGACTTGTGACTTGCTGTCTGAGTCAAGCTCTGGGTGTTTCTCAATGTCGAGTAAGGCTGCTCCAGAGCCACTATTTCAAGCATACTACGTCATCGAGTGCCGCCGAAGGACTGTTCCAATGTCCAGCATACTTGGAATTCTACCGAGCCCGGCGTACTTCGTTTGGAGAAATTTCGAGGCTGCACATGTGTAGACTCCGCGGTCTTAAAATCCCCACAATGCTTTGCGCACGGACCAATTTCCCCAAATCTGTGGTGGAAAATGTAAGGCGGGGGCCTCTCATATGACCCTGCACACTTGCACATTGAGAAACGCCCTCTGCCTTAGCTATGTTCGTCCCTGTGTGATGCGATGAACCCAGAGACTGCAGTGTTTGGCTTCTTCCCGTATCTGGGACTACCACACAATACACAAGGCAGCAAAAGTGGTGATTCTGACCATGGTTGATTTAATCGATGTTAGTATCTACATGGCGATAAGTCGGCACGTCTAGTTTGAGTGACACAAGTAAACACAAATAATGACGCGGCAAACTTGATGCCAATTTTCCCGTTGTGTCTGGTGTGAACGTAAGCTTACAAAGAAGCAAGGATTGAGATCAGTGTGTTATTGATTGAAAGTGAAAATAAACAGTTATTTTAACAGTTGAACCGACGAGGCTGAAAGCAAACATGCTAAACTATGGGCTGTTATGTAAACGTTTACTGCAGCAAGGCGAGGTGTTAGCTTCACAGTCTTGTTTCTGTACAAGCTACTATATTGGTTATAAATATAGCTGCATTCAAAGAGCCGGCTTTACTGGGACTCACAAGCATGGAGTTGAAAAGGCAAGCAACTACTTACAAAGATAAAACGGTAAGAAATCAGCAGAGCAATTCTCCTTTCCCTGCAGGCATGTAGGCGAGTCCTACATGACAAAGATATGTGAGGCCGGCATCTCACCTGACTGTGAATCCTTTCTGTCATGCGGTTGGATGAGGTTGAACTCTTGATAGATTTGAAGGATAGACCATTAAATAAACACAGATGAAAAGGTCAGCTCTGGTTCTGCATGTTGAACATCTGCTAACGGAAAGTCTCTTAAAGGATTCAGAGATCTTTTATTGTTTTTCTGCCAAATATTGTGGGTTTTTACTTTTTA
>CALSBZ010004135.1:0-11900 GCA_943591055.1 Gobionotothen gibberifrons
GGTGAATATAGCCACATTGGTTATTTACCCCTCGGGTGTATATAGCAGGGAAAAGACACATGTATAGTAGACAGTGCTATTTACAACCAGGCACACATCTGATTATGTTTTGAATCTATAGGTATTTTTGTAAAAGTAATTCCTCATTGATAACTTCACTAATACCAGTGGTGTTATATAACGTAGCTGTAAGGGTATAATTGTTCCACGGACCCCGAGGCTATCTTTGACCTGCTTGAACCGTTCTCTTTAATGGTTACATTAGAATAGCTGTGGTGTAGCTATTTCCCCCAGATGCAAATACACACTCCGTTAAATCAAATATTGAGATTCTTAGACTGAGCCGGTAACTCCTTAAAATCTAATCCCAGAGGTCCCCAACTGTGTGAAAGGCAAACAGAAACAGAGAGGTGTTGTGAGTGCGCTCAGGAGCAGACAAACTGATTCTGCCCCAACAGATGACAGATACAAAGTACCTAATACAACTCAGAGGATGTGACAAGTGTATCAAGTCATTTATTCACCCAATTCAGGTCAGTTTACAATCTGACACATGCACTTTAGATGCATATTGGAGCCTTACTGTTTTCACTTGCATATCTCTTGTTTTGACAGATTGCTCTGTCATAAAACACAGATTTGCTTTTATTCTGAGTGATGGGGAAGAGGGAAGTGTGTATGTGCTGGAACAAATTGAAGTCCGACCAGCGGCACAAGTCGTTTGTCACGAGTGACTGAATAAACAGGGTACTCTTCATTAATATTTTAATTGAAGCATTACCTTTTTGAACTTCTGGCTTCTGACTTTTCTCCCGGCTGTCTCCATTGGTTTGGGCATCATTCCTAATTAATAGTAGAGTCATTTGTGATGCTGACAAACAGCCTGTTGTGTACACAAATGCAAAGCCATGCATGCATAAGTAGAGACACACACACACACTGAGGCATTGATGCGTTTGCGGTATGCACTCATACACACACAGAGCATATGCACACACGCATATGCAAATCATCCTCATATGAATATTACTGTCAAAACCACATCAATTTTTCATGCTTAAGCAAAGAGTAAGTGAGTTCACTGCATGACTAATGGTGAGTCAAGTTCTTTAAAAAAATGTTGGAGCAAATGCACACATATGGAGGCAGGGATGCATACACACAGCCATGACACCAAAAGGATGTCGCCATATTTGCAGACAAGCATGCACACATTATCATGCAGACAAAACAGATCAGCAGGGAGAAACGCTGCTGACAATGTGACATTAATCACACTAACGTTTAACTCGTTTTTTTTTTTTTAAAGGTCCCATGTCATGGCCATTTCTACTGATCATAATTCCATTGTTGAGGTCTACTAGAATAGATTTATATTGTTCAATGTTCCAAACTCACATTGGTTTCTCATACAGCATCTCTGTAAAGTATGTGTATTCACTCTCTGTCCTAAATGGCTTGTTGGAGCTCCTGCCCCCCCCCCCCCTCCCTGTGAGCCCAGTGTGCTCTGATTGGTCGGGAAGTTGCGAGACTCGTTGCTGCGATCTGCTGCGAGGAGCGGACAGGCTTCCGGGTCGGCGATACAGCGAGAACAAGCGAAACTCATCCTGAGCACACACAAACACTCACAGCCGAAGTAAAAACAATAAGTGTGGCTTGATATTGAGTAAGAAAAAGGTTTATAACGCTGTGAGCATGGGTCTGCGGAGAGCATGGGTCTGCGGAGAGCATTTCTCCGCCATTCCAACTTAGCAGCCCGAAAAACGTTTACCCATTTAAACAGTCGTGGTAGACACAGGGCCATCCCTGGCCAACTTGGGGCCCCAAGCGAGATTGTGAGATCCCCCCCCCCCCCACAGTCGCCCTGGTCAATTGTCTTGCTCTTTCTGAGACGTGTCTCAAGTTCCCTCCATTTTAGCATTGACTTTGTGTGTTGTGGATTGTTGTCATGACTCTTGAGAGCAGCGCTAATATTTAGCTCTTTGCTACTTTTTGGAGGTAAGGCCAATATTTGCAAGTCACATCCATGCAAAAGAAAGTGATTTGCCTACTTGACAGCTTTTCTTGCAAGAACAAGGGAGCAGCAAAAAATGTCTCCCCTGTACATATTCAATGCACAGAGAAGCAGTCCATGCCGACACACCGCAAGCTTCAGTCCCTCTTCGTCTACCTTGCTGGTGGATCTTTGGGAAGTCTCTCTGGCTGCGGACCAGTCCCCTCAGAAAAGCCACAGATTTTCTCAGGCATTTCTACAGACATAAGCCGAACTGAAAAAGATCATACATGTGAGTTAAGACCATTTGTATCGATTCGGAAATATAACATTGAGATGTGAACATTTATCAAACCAATTGAAGAGACTAAGGTTGCAGTTTAGAACATGTAAAGGTGACCTATCATGCTATATTTGAACAATATATTGTAGGGCCATACCTATATAAAGTATATAAATATAGTTTTTTTTCAAAATACCAAACAGATCCTGCATTTTAGCCATGCCTCATTTCGCTCTATTTGCTCTTTCCAGCCCTGTTTTTGCAGGGGGCTGATTCTGTGAGCTGCAGCGGACCACGCCCCCCTGCAGGAGAGGGGAGCGTGCTCTGAGATCAGCTGCTGGGCTGCAGCGGGGAGAGGAGGGGGACAAAAAGAGATCTCCGTCCTCCGTGTTTTATTCTTATATATGATTATAAAGAGTCGTTATTCATTTGTTTTAAAGCTCAATAAATAACAAAGAAGACTGAAACTCTGCCGCACGGTCCCCTCGTTCCTTGGAAGAGGCGGAGAGGTGGGTGTTTGTCATCTGCTGGTGGACTAACCGGAGAGAATTACAGTGCTTGCCTCGACGGGGAGGGATTGCATTGAATTACAGGAGCAAACGCTTGCCTCGGGGAGGGAGAAAAAGAGCCACAGCGGAGAATAAACAGAAGGGCAACCATGTCAACCATGTGTGGGAAGTCTTCTTCACAGCGCCACTTACAGGCCTGGCATATGTACTACAGCGTCTCCAGAGCTTTCGAGCGGCAATGGCCGGCGGTGGCCCAACCCCACATTCCCCTGATAGGTGGAGAATTGGCCACTAAGCGGAGCACCACTTCTGTGACGTAGAAAATAATTCAAATCTGTATCAGTCTGTATCAGATCCGTTGCAGCCCTGTTTTTAGAGATGTGGGTATGGAGGAAAAGAGAGAGGGTTGTGTTTTCTGACACTTGGTGAGTTCCCTGGCACACCAAGGACACATATTCATGTATAAAAGACGTACAAAAAGTGCATTTTGCATGATAGGTCACCTTTTAAAAAAGCCTCAATTGCCATGAGGTACATTGCTAAAACAGTACTGAGGGACTGACTAATATTGAGTATACACAAGATTTAAAATCAAATAAAAGGAAATATGAGTCAAAGGGGCATTGTTTGAAATGTCTAATGACCAATTATCTCCAAAAGTTCAATAACGAAATTCGTTTTGGACACTTACCACAATGGGAAAGGGCCTTGTCAGCAACAACAGTTGTTGGAGGTAATGGCTGGAAGAATCCGGCTGTCATGGCATCTCTGTTGTGAAGTACATGTCTAGTGTGCATGCTAACATCACATTCAGCACAGAGGAAAGGGCGTGGTCGGCAGTCACGACAACGGACCGCAGCTGGATTGCTCCCACACTGTTGGCAGATGCGGTTTGCAACATTTTCATGTGCTGCTGTGCTGTTAATCAGACGGGGCCTCTTCGTCTTCCACCTCTCTAAAAAGAGACTTTTTCTTGTGCCCCAGTCTAAGGAAGCCATAAGAGGAGCTGTTGGAGCTGATGTTTCTAGCTCATCACCTGAGGCATCGCTTAGTGATTGCAGGAGATCTTGTATAAAACGCTCTGTTAAAAGATAAGAAATGAAACAAAAACATATTGTTTTTACTGTATGGAGTAGCTGTGGCTTGGAAATATACATATTCAATGCACACAGCAAGCTCCAGTCCCTCCTCGTCTACCTTGCTGGTGGATCTTTGGGAAGTCTCTCTGGCTGCGGACCACTCCCCTCCACAAACACCTCTTCCAGAGACCTCAAATATAGAAAATGGTTGATAAAATTCCAAAGAACAATCTTATCAACATATTAAATAGAAGGTAACCTGTATATATTTCAGAATAATTATGAGTATAATTATTATCGTCTGTCATTTTACATGTTTGGTTGTCCTGTGGATATAGTCCACAAATCGTGTCACTTCTTCATCCTTGGCAATGAAGACGCCTTCAGATGTGGCCTTTTCCTCTGATCTAAATACAACATAGGTTTTTGTCAGTATTTAAAGGTGTCAGGAACTCAGGATAGTTGCAGCATATTACAGAGTTGTGTTTGTTAAAACACGGAGGTTAGAAACATTGCCGAGTACCTAGCTGCATGCTTGAAGCGGTAATGCTTACGGTTTCCATCCACTGAAACCGCAAGCATATCCGGGGTGCACGCAGGACAGATGAAGCTCTCCTCTTTGCAGATGTTTTCCACCTCAAATCGGACAGCCTCCCACTCCAAAGAACTTTTCTGAAAGCTGTCTGCTGAGATCTTCCCAGACTATTTCCAAAAATGAAATTAACCATTCATTCAGTGAAAAGAGTATGCAACTAACGTCTTTTAAATCCACAAAACCAACAGATGATCAATACTGTAGGATACATAAATGTAGTACTCACACGGCCAAAGCGGAAAGTTCTTTGATCCAGCATTCTTAAAAATGCCTGGCAGGAAAGTCCTGGTGCGGCCATCTCCATCTCTTCAAATGAATAAAACACATCTGTTTTAAAAAAACAACAATATTTATTGTCAATTAACATTGAACTATACAGATATACAGTAAATACTGTGGATATGTGTAATGTTCCTCTCGGGCTGCAAGAAAATAAATAAAATAGCTTTTGAAAATGTGTGCATCTTAAAAGTGCTTGATTTTAGATACATAAAATAAAGTGGAGCAGCAGCTTGAGTTTCCCTTTTTCTTTGTTAACCGTTTCACATCATGACTTAACAGTTTCAGCCGATTATAGAATAATATCAGTCTTTACACATCATAACAATTGAACAGTTTTAAAGTTTCTCTTTCTTTCCTTCTTATATTGCAGTCCCTCACTCACTTTGTTTAATTCAGTGCGAGAATTGAGCTCGAGCTTGTCCTGCCAGGAGTTTAAATCTGGGCATATTGGGCTCTGAGACTGCTTATTTTTTGTGACCTCAGTTCTGACTTGAGAGGGAATGTTTGGTCAAACACTTTGTGTTTTGTCTCATAGTGGCTTTTTGGCACTTTTAATGAGCGCCACGTTCTCTGAACAAATGAGACACACTGGTTCTGTGCTCCCAGTGGGCAGGATGAACATGAAGGAGTCCACTCAGGGTTAAAAGCTCTGTTCTCACCGTCCACTTTCCTCTTCTTGGAGAGAGCCATGTGTAATTAATATTATTTGTCTCTCCCTGTCTGCCTCTAACACGCCTGTTCACTCTCCTCTCCGCTTCTCTCCCTGTATCGCTAATTATTCTCTTCACTCACTTTCCTCTCCGCTTCTCTCTGCCGCACTCTCATCTCTTCTTCTGTGTTTCTCTCCCTGTATCACTCACTCGTCTCTTTCGCCCCCTGTCGGCAGCGGTTAAAATAGAATCGCCCCGTCAAAATTGAAATCCCCTATTAATGTATTGATTATAAGTCCGGGTCCGTATAGGTCCGGGTCCGTATAGGTCCGGATCCGGACCGCGGTCCGCCTGTTGCCGACCCCTGCCGTAGAGTGAGGAGGACGATATGCGTATGGCGATAAATTACAACACATACAATATTATTTTGTTAAATAAAAACATGGTGATGTTTAGTAAATGATTACATGTCTCTTATTTCAAATCAAGTTTTATTTATAAAGCACATTTATAAACGATTTTTGGTCGAGCCAAAGTGCTGTACATATAATAAAAATAGCCTACAGTAGAGACACTTTACAGCAAATACAACAGCACAGATTGTTCAGAATATCAGTATGAGAAAAACGACAGTTTAAAGGGAAAAAATGGGAGAAACCCATAGACTGTATATATAAATGGACGTAGGGTCCGTGACGTCACCCATAGGATTCTGCAGAGTTGCAGAGAAGCCCTTAGTAGGCGGAGTCGGCCACTAACGGCTCGACAGCGACGTCAGAGTTCAACTCCCGCCTGCTCCAAATAAGGGTAAAGAGGCGGAGCCGAGGCGGGACCTGCTGCCTCCGAGCTGAAAGTTCAAGAGCTAGCTGAAGCTACCAAGCTAAGCTAACATGCTCCCCATCTGCACACTGCCGTCACATTTTACGTTTCTAAGGTAAGCGGACATGAAACTATTCGCAAAACTATAAATAATAATCTAAGTTATTGAGTTGTTAGCATAATACTTGAGAATCTTAAAATCCCTTAACGTTTGTATGCAATTGTGTTAAATTCAACACTGGAATCAAGCAAATATTAATATGTTTGCATGACATTAGTTATTTATATTTTGATATCACTTAACTATATGTTTTAATACATTTAAGTCAAGCTAAGGTACATGTGATGGTAGCTAGTTAGTGCTCTTACCTGTGAGGCCTCCTCCAAACAGCATAATAACCAGACTGTATCATTAAAACTAAGTACCAGTTCTAGATCCTTGACTTTAGACAAACAATTAAAAAGACAAAATGTATTTAAAGACCAATCTTTATTTGAATGTGCCTCTTAACCTGATATATTAGTTATACAGTAATAGTATTGACAATCTAAAAAAACTGAGCAACTCAACAGTCAACTTTATATTTCTTATTGTCTAAAGCATTTATTATTTTCATTTTTCCCCTCTCATATTCAGTGTGGACGGATTGAGACAGCGTGGTGTCCAGAGAGCTGCAGAGACTTCAGGGAGAAACCTCCGTGTGATGGACGTCCTGTCTGTTGGTTTGGAGAGGACTGAGGGTCTTTCCTCAGCGAGGAGGACCAGGCCTGATGGAGGAGCCCATGCTGGGCAAAGCTGATACCAACTGCACAGGCCTAGTCTGTCACTTTATTTGACTAAATGTGTTTACTTATACATTTTTACACCTTCTGTCCATATGTGCTTTTTATTTAAAACATGTTTGATTAACTTTTGGTTCACATTTCAATAAATTGTATTTGTATTTGCACTCCTTTTGTCCATTATTCTTACTGAAAATGTTAGATTACACATTCACATCTGACTGAAGATTGGCTCGATTTATTTGTGACGTTGCAAACTCTGCGGTACAAGGCACAAGTGATGTGAAGCTCATAAAGTGAGGCAAATAGAAATAATCAGCTGATGGAGTGTAGATGTGGAAATAGCTGCATTCGATCAGCTGACAGTGTTTTCACAAAAAAAGTAGTTTCTTAGTGAATGTCCTGTACTGGTCTTAAAATCTCATAACATCAGCTTTTAATGTTCCTCTTGGATGTTCTTCTTGACCCTCAGAGAAGGAGAAAATGTTGAGTCGTGTCTTTCAGGCATGTCCTTTCCTAACAGAAATGACAGGAAACATAAAACATATTATTGCAGAACAAGTGTGTTATTTATGAAAGCGGTGTGCCCCTAAGGCTGTAGAAATAATTATTTTGTAATTGTAATGTTTTTATTTCAACAGTGAGCTACAAAGACAATCAGATTATGAATGAACAGTATGAAGCTCATCAACATTGAAATATATCTTATTATCAACATACTATTTAACTGTTATCAAAATGTAGTGCAACTGTAGAAGCTTGCTCTGTTGTCTCACTGAAAGAATAACTTTTACCACATTTTTTTCAGACAATATTGAGAGACAAATAGTAGCAGTTCTCACTATGTGTTAAATATCTTTGCCTTCAATACATTCAATTAGAACGCTGACAAAATCATATTGCTTGTTAACATCTAAATGTAACTTTTTGCATGGAAAAACCCCTCAACTTAACTGATGTGTAGGTGATCTAGTATTTAGTATTGTTTAATGGAATGTATATCAGTGTATTCAAGTCAATACTTCATTTATTTAAACCAATATCTTTCTTGATTCTTTGTAAAGTATGAAAAAAAAGAGTCTTTGTACCTGTGCTGAAGTTCACTGCTGTGAGGAGTCCAGTTCTGTCTCTCACTCTCTGGTCCAGCCTGTCTGCATCACCTGGACACCTTAAACAAACAGATATATATGTAAAGTACCATGTGTACAAACAATATAACTGATTCTCTTCTGTTGAACATGTTGGATTGTGTATTGTCCGAGTCAGGGTCCTTTTTATTTTACTGTAACTTTGGAAGTTGTGTTACCAATGCTTACTGTTTATTTGATACCAATTTGGTAATGCAATTAATAAAAACAACAAGGTTTCGGTTCGTTCTTCAGATGACTGTGACGTTAACGTAATCATCTTGAAATATGACATTAATAATTGTAATATACACACATCTTATTGTGGGGTTGATTTCACATACACTACTTCGACATTAGCTTGTCTACATACTTGAGCATAGCCAATTTAAATTAACCTTAGCGATGCATACAGTTCCTATAATAACATATCTCTCTAAGTTACAAGGATGACCTTATTTTATCAAGCTCAAACAGAAGCCGTTTGTTCTACAGTATTATCCCACTAAACGCTTAACACTTGTCTATTTCGTTTTAACCTTTATATATACAGTCTATGATTTTAACTTGGAGGCTACGATTAGCATCGTTAGCACCGACGTAGCTACCACTCGACACGCTAACCCAAGCCTTAACATCAATTACGTAGCTGATTAAAATCATTAACACATACATAAGTACTCGAATTTTACTTACCGCAGAACCGCATTCATGCACTGTCTGTTTCAACCGCAGAGCGAGTCACAATAGTCCGATATATAAGCATGAAGAACGAACAAACACGGCCGGGGTCAAGTTGTGTTCCCTGGATGAGCCGAGCAGGCAGAGTCCCTGTAGCTTCACGGAGCAGCTAGCAGAGAGACAGGACGCTAACAGCAGCAGTCACTTGACAGAGCCGTCACTCAATGTGACCACGCCCTAATTTATGCAAAAACTTTAAGACCTAATATAAATAAAAGGATCGTGTTAGAAAACAATTCACTCACAGATTCATAATCATGAAGGTGGAATCTAACTATATTCATAATAAAATGTATTGCATCCATGGGTAGAAACATGTTTTTTTCTGCTGTAAAGTTGGGCATTTTAACATGGGGGTCTATGGAAATTGCTCCTTTCTGCAGTCAGTCTCTATCGGCCAATATATGAACTGCAGTGTGTGGCACTTCCGTATTGGCGTCCCGGCTCTTCCCCAGAGTTTGCCGCTTGGAGAAACCTCAGGGAGAGCAACAGAGGAGGGATCCCTCTCCCAGGACGGACAGACGTGCAATAGATGCCGTGTGTAAATCAAAGAGATGATACATTTTACAGCATATAGACCGAATGTTAGGAAGTGCATGTGTAATAAGAAGATGAATCCACGAAGATGTCAGCTACAATCCTGTGGAAGCCATCAGGGAAGCAGCATGACGAGACCCAGGCAGGACCGCAGAGACAGGTTCAGCCACGACCCGAAGTCCACGACTTAATCCAGAACTCAGGATAGAGGATCCAGGACACAGGACTACAGCAAGAGGATCAGCCTCGACTCCGGATCCCGGCGTAGATATAGATACAAAACAAGAAAAAATGTGGCTGGGTTAATCGGAACAAGAGAATACACAGACACAGACAGACAGACGGAAGAACAAGCACTCCCTTAGAATAGGTTGAGGGCAAAGGGTAGCAAGTGAGAGAGTAAGAAACATAGATGGAGAGGCACGCGCAGGGAACAAAGTCCCCACTGGAGCCTTAGTTGGAAATTGATGAGAGATAGGGAGGTACGCTGTGAATACGAATCGTAGCACTCCCCGGCCTGTCTAAACCTGTTTCCCTCTAATAAAACCTTGAGAGGTTAGAGAGGGAAAAGGTCTTGGATAAAAGTTATTCTTGATAAGAGAAGCCTCAAAGGCCAGAGAGAAAAAGTGAGTTTTAAGTGTTGATTTAAAAAAAAAAACAGGGCCTGTGTAGTGGTGGTCTAATGGATAGTGAGGTGGGCTGTAGAACGGAAGGTTGTGTGTTCAAATCCCGCCAGGAACACCACCACTAGTGTGCCCTTGAGTAAGGCACTTAGCCCTTAGTTACTCCAGGGAGAATGTCCCTGTAATCGGTCATTGTAAGTCGCTTTGGATAAAAGCGTCAGCTAAATGAAATGTAATGTAATGTCTGGGCCGACCTCACATGGAGGGGCAGAGTATTCCAGAGCCTAGGGCCAGCCGCTGCGAAAGCTCGATGCCCTCGGGTTTAAAGCCTGGTCTTAGGCACTATCAACAGCAGCTGATCAGCCGACCTTAAGGCTCTGCCTGGGGTGTAGCGATGGAGGAGTTCGGCTATATAGGCAGTAGCCAGCCCATTTAGGGCTTTGAAAACGAATAAAAGGAGTTTAAAATCTATTCTGAACCGAACTGGAAGCCAGAATTGGGGTGATATGGTCACGCTTTTTATGGCCAGTGAGAAGACGTGCAGCTGCATTCTGAACTAGCTGGAGGCGTCTAATTGAGGCCTGGTCCATACCCACATACAGAGCATTGCAGTAATCCAGTCTCGAGGTAACAATGGCGTTAATAACCCTTTCTAGGTCTTTAAAAGATAAAAACGACTTGGTCTTAGCCAATAGTCGTATTTAAAAAAAGCAGGTCTTGACTACGGTGCTGACCTGCTTATCAAATTTAAAGGCGCTATTGAAGGTCACTCCAAGGTTCATTACAGAGGGGAGGATGTTTTTATTGAGGGAGCCCAGAATATCAACCGGGGAGACTGTTGGTTGCGGTCCAAAAAAGATGACCTCGGTCTTGCTCTCATTGAGGGTGAGGAAGTTTTGGCTCAGCCAGGATTTTATCTCTGTTAGGCAGTCCTTCAACTGCTGTAGTGAGTTGGCATTTTGATTGAGAGGCAGATAGATCTGTACATCATCAGCGTAACAATGGAAGGGGATATTATGTTTTGTGAGAATTGAACCTAGGGGCAGTATGTACAGTAGAAAAATGATGGGGCCCAGAATCGAGCCTTGGGGAACTCCACAGGTAAGAGGGGCTTTGGCAGAGGAGAAGGCACCTAGCTGCACTGAGAAGCTAGGGTCTGTCAGGTAAGACCTGAACCATGCAAGGGCAGAGCCTGTAATGCCTGCGGACTGTTCAAGCCGTGACAACAGGATGCTATGGTCCACAGTGTCAAAGGCAGCAGTTAAGTCTAACAGCACCAAGACAGCTGGGCCGCCTGAGTCGGCGGCTAAGAGCAGATCATTAAAAACTCTTAAAAGGGCTGTTTCAGTGCTGTGCATAGGTTTAAAGCCAGACTGAAACTTTTCGTGGATGCCATGCGTGGTTAAAAACGACTGCAGCTGGGCGTAGACTACTCGCTCCAGGGCTTTAGATAAAAAGGGTAGCTGGGAGATGGGCCTAAAATTTGCGAGAATGGAGGGATCGAGATTTTTCTTTTTAAGTAGTGGCTTAACCACGGCATGTTTGAAGGCAGCTGGGACACATCCTGAGCTAAGAGAGGTGTTTACAAGCAATAAAACACTTGCTCCAACTGATTCAAAAACATCTCTAAGGAAGCGAGAGGGAATGCTGTCTAAGGTGCAGTTTGTCGGCCGCAGGTGCTTGACTACATCCGAGAGAGAAGAGAGGGATACAGGCTTTTTATTTATTTTTCCTCCCAAACCCCATCCCCTCAGGAAGCCTTTGCCTCCTGTCAGGTCATCATTGTAAATAAGAATGTGTTCTTAATTGATTTTCCTGGATAAATAAAGGTTCTACTACTACTACTACTACTACTACTACTACTACTACTACTACTACT
>CALSBZ010004135.1:27846-61253 GCA_943591055.1 Gobionotothen gibberifrons
CCCGACCACGGATAAGCGGGAGAAGATGGATGGATGGATGGACATTTCCTTTTTTGTTTTGTGAATTTTATACATTTTGGATTTGCTTGGCGAGCTATTTTTAGAACATGCCCCGCGGGCGACTCACGTTGCTCCTGCAGCAAGAGGTTCCAAACATACTTCCTGTTAAGGGTCACAAACCAAAGAGTTTGAAACCAATGGATTCATCATTCAAAATGCTTAGTTAATAACAGGGGTTAGGAAGGCAGGACGCAAATGCAGTTTCAAAGAGGGGAGGCAGGTTCAAATGTATGACAAAAAGTGAGCTTTTTTTAATTAAAGCTGTTACCAGCAACAACAAAACAAACTTAAAGGGCAGGTCAGGTGAAGCAAAGAAAAAGTACCAAACAAAAATGAGGGACAAACCAGGATGACACGACGTAACACATGGAGCAAATTCCAGAAGTATGAGACTGCAATCATGGACACCAACCTTGACAAGAACAACAAGATCAGGGGGAACGTTTGCAGGTACTGACGGACTGACAAAGAACACGAGGACAGGTTTATGTAGAGACAGGACTAATTAGACTGACAACACGTAGCTGGAGAGGGCCGGTAAAGACACAAGGGTGACCCCACATAGGTGGGAAGAATCAAAGCGCTGCAAACAATTATAAATGCGGGGAAAACACAACAAATATTGTCCTTAAGTACAACTTCAAGGTACTTTAAAACTTCAACTTTAAAGGACTATATTCTTCATGCTACTTAATACGTCCACTCCACTACATTTTGGAAGCCAATATTGTACTTTTTACTCCACAAAATAATAATGATACAATTCTCAAATACATTTTCAAAGGAAACCCAACAGTTAAGGCCCTCAATCCTGTCGAGCCGTCTCTGCGTCGGGGGAAATCACTACAGATTTGGCCTCAACTTTGTGCCACACTGTATCAGGTTTAGGGGTCTACTTAAACTATCACAAGAGTTATGACCTAATATAAAGACCGTCTGAACGGTGAAATGTTATCTAAGAGGATACCTTTAAATCTTCTGCTCAGTATTATCAACAATAATCTTTGTCCAGGAAAAATGGGCTGTAGTTGGAGCAGTTATCTGCTAGCTTACCCTTTTTTAGATAAAGGAAATGTTTGCCTCCATCATAAAGTTGGACATGTTGATACTCTCATGAGTCTTGAAAAAGATGAATGGAGGAAAATATGTTATGCATCAAAGCATATCTGAGTTACAGTCAGATCATAGATGCTCATATAATTCAAGCAATACGTTCTTAATTACCTTGTTGTTTTTAAGTCTTTACCAGATGTGTCTTTTAATATCCGTAATAGCCTTGTTTCTTCTTATTCTCAGTCTATTTATAGCTCCTGCTTTTCTTTATTGGTGTATTGGTGTGTGTTTGTGTGTGTGTCAGTGAGCGTTTGCAGTGATGGATGAGGGGGAAGTGTCCAAAAGCTCTCATGTTGAAACTAATCACCGTACTGTCAGTCAACCTCACTGACCCTGCCTCACCTCTCCCCATCTCCCCGCCCCCCGCTTCAATGTTGATCTCTGATTTCCCATCTTTGATGCACTCTGTATCTTGAAGCATCTCTTATGTTTGACCTCTTCTTCAACCCTCTTTTCTTTCATTGTCTTTCTTTATCTCCCTTTGCTAGATTGTATACTTCTTTCATCTCGAAGTGCCACTCCATCCATCTTTCTCTTTCCCTGTCCTGTTCACTGAATCTACCTCATTCTTCTCTTTTGTATTCTGTTTAGCTCGAATTAACCCACCATTTCCTGCTGTTGCTGCAGTGGAATTCTCTTTCAACTTTTAGCTACCTTTGTGAACGTATTTGCATAGGCAAAGCAAGGCAAGGCCATTTTATTTATATAGCACTTTTCAGCACGTGGCGATTCAAAGTGCTTTACAGATTAAAAGCAAACGACATTTAAGAACAAATACAGCATAAATACATTATTAAAAAGGCATTTAAAAACAGGCATAATAAGCAAAGGTAATGAAATAAATAAAATAAATAAACACAGCAGGTACAGAATACATGACTAAAAAGGCATACTGTAGTGAGTATGGGCAGCTCAATTAAAAGCAGCGGCAAATAGGTGCGTTTTTAGTCGGGATTTAAAAATAGGAAGTCTTTCGGCGGACGTGCATGATTTAGGCAGTTTGTTCCAAATTGTTGGGGCATAATAACTAAAAGCTGCTTTTCCATGTTTAGAGGTTATTCTCGGAACAGAGAGCAGACCCGACCCAGAAGACCTGAGACTCCTGGATGCTTCATAGTGATGGAGGAGGTCGTCTATATACCTCGGTCCTAAGCCATTTAGTGATTTAAAAACTAGCAGTAGTATTTTAAAATCAATTCTTTGGCAGACTGGAAGCCAGTGTAATAATCTCAGAACCGGAGTGATGTGATCCACTTTTCTAGTGTCAGTGAGTACTCGAGCAGCAGCGTTCTGAATCAGCTGCAGCTTTCTGATAGATTTTTTAGTGAGCCCTGTGAATACACTATTGCAGTAGTCGAGTCTACTGAAAATAAAAGCATGGACAAGTTTTTCAAAATCCTGTTGCGACATTAGTTTTTTAATCCTTGATATATTCTTCAGGTGGTAGTATGCAGACCTAATAACTGTTGTAATAATCTGAGTCCATCACTACACCCAGATTTCTTGCTTTGTGAGTTACTTTGTAGTCTGCCGACTGAAGCTCTATGATTACTTTTAATCGGCATAGGATTATTGTTTCGGGCTATCGCATCGCATCATCTGTTATTTCCTCACTGACGAGCAAGAGGCCCAGCATTTTGTATTCTTAATATTGATAATACGTTGTTTCTTTTCTTGTGGTGATACTTACCTATTTGTTATTTCACAGAGGAATGGAATCCTCTGTTTCTTATAACAACAACGTTCTTAATTTAGTTAGCGTTCGATTGAATTAACAAACGCACCCATTACAATCTGAATAAGATCAGCACTGCACAATTAATATAAATAAAGATAATTGACCCTGGATTGCATTGATTTAGAGATGTAAGTCAATCTACTATAATATGATTCGATTTGACTCTAGATGCAATGGAAGTTATTAGAAGCTATCTTGGTAATTGCATTTTGTAATGATTAGGGCCGGGACTTTAACGCGTTAATTAAGATTAATTAATTACACAAAAATTAACGCGTTAAAAAAATTAACGCATTTTAATCGCACTTATTTTTGCACCGCGGAACGTTTCTCACTGGATGAGTTTCAGGCGTACCGATTATACTGGAGCACCAACTAACGTGCATGACTTCAGACAACAACAAACCACAGTGAACAATAGTCAAACATGAACGAAGAAGCTGATGAGACCGCGTTGGTTGGCCCTGTGGATGGGAAATTTTGTTTTAAAAAACGGACGGATGGAAGCGTCAATAAGAGCACGGTTGTGTGCAAAGTATGCAAAAAGGAATTCGCATATCACCGCAGCACATCAAGCCTCAAGTAATCACCTCAATGCTAAACATATAGCAGCTAGCGTGGAAGCTAGCGCGGACGTTAGCCCGACTCCGGTACAAGGAGCCACACTCAAGCAGATGACTGGTTTCAGGGCCAGGATAACTAAGTCCACGTCTGAACAAATAACCAACTCCCTGGCTCACTGGATTGCACTCGACTGTAGACCACTTGGAGTGGTAGAAGATAAGGGGCTGCAAAAAACTGTTGGTAAATCAACAAAGTCTGTTATGGCCTCTGAAGCAACAGAGAGATGTTTTCTAATAGTCAGGGTTTCCAATGTTCTGAATGTACTTGAAAGTATTGTGTTTTACTTAAAAACAAAGTGTTATAGTTTACAGAAGGTCTACCTACCTATAGGCTACCTGAATCTCTGAAATGTACTATATTCCTAAATATGCTATTGCTACACTTTATGGCAAAAATTGCACTTTTCTGTTGGTCTTGGTTAAGTACCACCTTGAAAAAAAATAAACAATGTTTTGTTGCTTAAGCTTATGTATTCAGTCATTATTCAATGGTATACTAAAATTCATGTGAAAAAAATTGCTTCTCACTGTTCTCAGGTCAAATATTTATATGCGATTAAAAATGCGATTAATTTCGATTAATTAATTACAAAGCCTCTAATTAATTAGATTCATTTTTTTAATCGAGTCCCGGCCCTAGTAATGATCTGAAATGCTTGAAGTAAGAGAGTGAAAAGTTTGTCTGATAGTTAAAGTTATTACAAAAACACTATTGCATGCTAACGTAGAAGCCCGCAGGTTAGCTCACCAAACCTCCCCTGTGATCCATGTTTGTTTTAGTTAGCCTCTTTTTTTTTTACTTTAATACTCCCTCTGAACGCCAAGTCTTTTTTTTATCCGGAGCATCCACTACATAAACCTTTTTGGACTGCTTCTCAAGATTTTCTGCCAACATTTCTACCATATTCCTTCCTGGATTCTGCTCCGTCGAATGGCAATGGAATTATTTGCGCAAGAGGTCAGAATGTTAAAGTCTGGCTCTCCCTGATTTCAACATGCATGATGCTTTTTGGGACTTTCCCTTTCCTGTATTTTTAAGTTTTTGTGCATGTGATTGATCTGCAAAGCCTTAAGTCCCCTCCAGAAGAAGTTTTTCTCCCATGCACTCCCCCCCCCCCTGCCTGGAACACCTCCATTGGACTCTTCTGTTTAGTTCCGTAACATAGTGACATCAAGTTGTAACATACTGTTGAGATCCAACACATTGTATGTGACATGCTTAGGGTGTTAAATGTTGTACCATTATGTGCGCCCTTGCTCATTGTGTCCTGCAGAGGGCAATGTTGTCTGCAGTGCATCCAGGACGTGACGTCACTGACTATACCTTGCACTACCTGTGGCCTCTACCTTATCCGGTCAGATGTTGTTTGGATCGAATACAGAGCAGCAGCACAACAGCATCTCTCCTACCACGATATAAATAAATATGCCTAATGAAGGCTAAAGAAAGCTGTCTACTACTGAGTTCTATTAAATCTCCACCGCAACGCACTCCGCCTTGTTGCTCTAGACTGGCATTCCTGGGTTATGGGCCCAGGAATGCCAGTCTAGAGCAACAAGGTAACAGAAGAACGAGCTGTTAGCCAAGAGAAGCTACTAGTGGGACCTGGATGAAGACGGCGCTGAGAGACTCCCGCGTAAACTGAAGACACAGTGTTTCTTCAAGCTGCAACCCAATGTTTGGAGATAAGTGAACTGTATAAAGAGAAGACGTGTTAACGTGGATGCAACGTAAAAAATGGCCCTGGTGCGAGTGTGGAAATATGATTGCCGGCGATTTCATTTGAACAGGACTGCGCAAAACGAGAAGCATCCGGACCCAAGTACTGTAGACCAGTGTTTCTCAAACTTTTTCATACCAAGGACCACTTAACCAATAAAAAAACACTTGCAGACCACCTAACTTCACAAATATCTAAAAACACATCGTTTTTTACAAATCGCCTGAAAATGGTACAAACAAGTGGCAACATGTGTGATGAAGGTGTTTATCTGGGCTATATCATGCAATCGAAACTTGAAACTTAAGCTCGCTCCATTGCGGAGATATTCCCGCGAGAGTGTGGACAATTTAAATATATTAATTTATTTCAAATGTGAAATGTTACCAATATACTCACGGACCACTAGGGGGCGTTCACGGACCAGAAGCACTGCTGTAGACGGAAAGAACGAGGTATTTGCGGTCTGTCTACAATGACAGAGAAGAGACTGTCAAGTTCGGCTGTACTCAGCATTGAATCAAAACGCACTAAAGCGTTGGATCTTAATCAGTTTGTGAGGCGTTTTGCTGAACAGAATGGTAATTGCCGCATCATAACAGTGATTGACAGCTGATAGGAATAATATGATTGTTAATATTATCATATTAATTCAGACAAACATCGATGAGACAGTTAAATAATGTACTTATTGCAGCAGTAGGCTATATTTTTCGTTACGTTTATTTAATAAGTTAATTTCAGGACAACTTTGGGAATTTTGTTTGTTTGTTTTGAGATTTAAATAGATCTTGAAAGTGGAGATAGAGAGAGAGAAGCAGCGCTGTCTGCTTAGTTGCAATACTGTAGCTCAAGCATTTATGCAACTTAGGCCTATACATTGTTTATGTTACTTATATGCCTGTGTGTCCATGGTTTTGAGTCTGTGTGTGTTGGGCGCAGCGCCGTCTGCTTTTTGCAGTAAAATAACTAAGTAGGACTAAGAATACCGGTAGTTTTTTGTAGACCTGTCTGCCCGTTCTGTGAGTGCACTGCGCGCGTGCGCACTTGTGGCATTGTTTGGGATGACCTCATTATACCGTCCGCCGTCCTCTTTGAGAAACATACACAACGCAGACAGACACCGGTCACAAAAGTATCAGATAGGCTTCAATTTACTTTTGATTGTCCATAATTAACTATAAAAAAATATCTGCGTTTTAACGCTACGTTTATGTAGGCCTACTTATTTTTACAGTTTGCATATGAGGTGGACGAAGGTAAGTTTTAACCGTTTGTTTTTTCGTTGTAATTGAAACAAGAAAAAAAGCAGAAACAGGTCGTTTTTTCAATTTTCAATTTTGCCCCAAAATGAAAAAACGGAAATTCAGCTCGTTTTTTCGTTTTTCTGTTCTTACTGTTAAAACAAGTATAACACTCAATGTTTCGTTTCCATACGTGGGTGTGTCTCCAGCGCCTCCTTGCTTCTGATTGGCTAGTGTGCCCTATGCTTGCGCTGTTCTCTTCAAAATAAAGGTTCTACGTCTTTGCCTTTAGACTGCGTTACAAATATACGTATATTATTATGTTCATACATGCAGAAAGTACAGAAGACAGTCTGTCTGTATGTCTGTCTTTCTATGTCTGTCTGTCTGTCTGTCTGTCTCGATGTCTTTCTGTCTGTCTGTCTATCTCGATGTCTGTCTGTCTGTCTTTCTGTAATATATTTTAGAGTTTAAAGCGTAGCCACTTTTACTCCACTACATGTATTTAAAACCTTTAGTAACTTTACAGATTTGGATTAATTATGTGAAATGTAATCAACACTTAAATCAGACTTTAGTTCCACCTGGAGTAAATCCACAAGCTACCCTGCAGTATACAAAGTCATTCAAACTAGCTGCACCTTTACCAGCTTTGAGAACACTTTCATGATCAATCATTATAAAACACATCATATATATTATTCTGAAATGGACCAATCTGCACAACGACTACTTTTACTGTCGCTACTTTCACTATATTTTGATGAGAATACTTTTCTACTTTCACTTGAGGAACATTTTGAATGCAGTACTTTTACTGTAACAGAGTATTCCTACACTCTGGTACTTCTACTTTTACTCAAGTACAAGATCTGAGTACTTCTACTTTTACTCAAGTACAAGATCTGTGTACTTCTACTTTTACTCAAGTACAAGATCTGATTACTTCTACTTTTACTCAAGTACAAGACCTGAGTACTTCTACTTTCATTCAAGTACAAGATCTGAGTACTTCTACTTTTACTCAAGTACAAGATCTGAGTACTTCTACTTTTACTCAAGTACAAGATCTGATTACTTCGACAACCTCTGATTAATGGTTGATTTCCAAATGTTCTGTTGGTGGGTGGGTGATAAAATAATAGCGTTTGATTGTATTGCCTTACGTATGCAGCTATTTGCCTGTGTTTAGAAACATAATTAAACATACCATGGACACACATTCAAACAATTTTCCATTTATTAAACATTGCAGATGAACAACCAACAAGTCATACAGCTAAAGAAAACTACAACAATTATTTTCTGTATGATGATATCATGGAACCTGGAATTTGAACACACACCACTTAACAATAAACAATAAACTTAACAATAAACGACTGAACTGTAAAGGTGCTATATCAATTATTATCGCTCTTTCACTCTGAGACTCATAAGGCAGTACTAAATGTAGTAATATTATCATGAATCTAGCCATTTATTTACCATATTTTATTGGAAACTATCTCTGAAACTGAAAAAGTCGTTTACAATATGAAGGCCAATTCGACCGGTTGGTTGCATATTTTCAAACAAATAATTACACCCTTGTTACAAAAATGTTTTGGGCATCAAGTTATCTAATTCTGTTCAGTAAGTGCTCTGACACTATTGTGTCAAAGATTATTATGGTTACCTTACACAAGTTTACCAAAAAAAGTGATTTCTTCAGGAGTGATTTTTAGCATGCCAACTTTCTCAGTGGAAGCTAGCTGAAGGGCATTCTGTTCGAACCACAGTGACATCTAGAGGTTGTTTTGTGCATAACATGTAAACCAAACGATAGAGCTGACTGAATCAGATGGAGTTAAACTTTTAAATTAATGTTTCAACAAGATATCAAGACACAAAATGTGCCCTACCAAATGGTGGCGCTGGTTGTTAAAGGTTAAGACAGCATCATCATAAGAGGCCAACAAGAGTGACAGGGTGTGTCACTCTGCTGAAGGATATACCAGCTATCAGGATATTCTCTAAAGATTTCCCAAGGGGGTAAAAGCTGCTGCTGGAGTACAGACTGGAAGTAGTGCTGATATCATATCTACCATATCCTCTTAAAATACTCTGTCCAACAATATCAGTCTAATGACACATTTTTATTTAAGATGCATTCTTGTACTAAGGAGGGGAATTTGAAAAAGAATACCTGAAAAAGTACTTGTTGGTGTAGTTAAATTAGTATACTGAGTCAAACATCACTCTCATTAAGAATTTATGGCAGAACATCATTTTATCTCTCATCAAAGATAGCAGAAAACATGCATTATTAGAGGGGAGTTTGACAGAGTACACAGTAAACGTACTCTAAATATTTATCAATCCTCAACCTCCAAGCTATTTTAATATAGTTTTGAAGAAGAAACCCAGCTCGATGCTGACTTGACCATGCAAACGGGAAATACGGCCGCATCAATTCAGCAGTGTCAGTGAGTAACATCAGAGAGGATGATCTTTTTGCTGTTGTTAAAGGATATATTATTTCCAAGTACAATTTTGGCATTTAAGAAATGTAGGCCAACAGTATATTATCAAGGATAGTAACATGTATTGTGTTTGGGCCAGTGTCAGCATTCCAAAGACATGCCGTTCCCTCCCTTTTTTTATTTCTGCACTCCTGTCAAAATGAACAACCCAATGTGGGCTTGTAAGTGGTTCCCACCCAACTCCTAACTGTCCCCATGCATGAACCTCACCTTAAATTCACAATCTCAAGTATATTGTCTATCATTCCTCTATTGATGGTGTTATGAAGAGCTCAATGCTGACTTGAGGTCTTAGACATGGCTGACAGCGTATCTTGTGGGGCCTTGGAGCCATTTTCATTACATTAGCAGCACTAAACTTACCCTGTGTTTCACGTGGGGAGCGGGACCAAGATAACTTTCCATTTTTGGAAAGTAATGTTTCTGCTTGTGTTTGACAGACAACAGGAGCATCTGCATGGGGCATTCAGGGTGGACAATTTGACAGAGGATTTCTTTGAAAGTACAAAATAAAAGTATTTTATAGTCTTTGCGCTATTAGTGTAACTACTGAGTCCAAAATGATCAGTCTTCTTAAGAACTTAAAAGTATTTGTATTGCTCGTCGCATATAGCAGCAAGACAGGCATTGTTGTTGACAGGAGAGTATCAAGAAGTAGCCTCTACAGTAAAGGTATTTCATAGTATTTGGGATACAGTAGTTGTAACTACAACTGATTCCAACTTCATCAGTCTTGGCCAAAAATAATCTTATTGCTCATCAAAGATAGCAGAAGCGTGTCATTTTTACACTGTGTAAAGACAAATAGTGTGAACCTTTATTTTGAAGAGTACAGCGCAAGCATAGGGCAAACTAGCCAATCAGAAGCAAGGAGGCACTGGAGACACACCCACTTATGGAAACGAAACATTGAGTGTTATACTTGTTTTAACAGTAAGAACAAAAAAACGAGCTGAATTTCCGTTTTTTCATTTTGGGGCAAAATTGAAAATTGAAAAAACGACCCGTTTCTGCTTTTTTTCTTGTTTCAATTAGAACGAAAAAACAAACAGTTAAAACGTACCTTCGTCGAGGTGGTCCACGAAAATCCTTGATAATAAATAGTGGTCCGCATAAACAAAAAGTTTGAGAACCCCTGCCTTAGATTATTATTGAACATTTTGCTGAATAGATTCATGTTAACTTACCTTAAGCAACGTAAAAGGTGCAGACCGGGAGCAACAGACTATCAATTAATATTAAATAAATAATACCAAGTCAATTATACACAATAGAAATGACTTTGTGTAGTTTGGAATCACATTAAGCTAAATTCAAACAATTTTTAATTATTTATTAATTGCATTTTACTTAGTTTTGCTTCAATAAAATCAGCTGTGGATTACTGAGTAGAAATTAATGTTATATTTTTAGTAGTGTCAAAAATGCAAAATATTGATACATTTTACTCATTGGGAGGTCGTCAGTTCTACTGCCTTTACACTTCCGCCCAGGCATTTTGCGCCACATGGTCATGTTCATCGTCTGCGTCTGCCACACTTCACTTCGTGACTGCCAGTTTACCAAAGGTAAGACCTGCTTTATTGTTGTTAATTAACACACATTTTTTAAATTACGTTGCTGTTGCAGTTGAACATCGTTTTGTGTTACTCTAAGTTACCAAACATGCCAACTTTACTGGATGTGTATGGCTAAACCAACTTTTCAAATATAGCTAACATTAGCATTAGGGATTCAGTCAGTCTGTGTTGTCTTTGTCTCGACTAAAAGCATTGCAAGGAGAAAAAAGGTTGGTCCTATGTCACAATTTATTTTGATGTTCTTGATATGTAATCTTTATACAATGCCCTTTTAAAGTACCAGCTAATGTTTGTGTTGACTTTTATACCAAATTCACTGAGGCACTATTTGCGTGTGCATTGCTCAGTAGCGTGTGTATAGCAGTGCTTGAATTGGAATAAAAAAGGTGCCAGTACTCTAAATTAGCAACTGTTTCAAATACATTTATTTATACAGCCCAAAAACAAGTATTTGGCTCAAAGTCATAGTATATCCTATAATGCTGGTGGGTTTGTCTCTTTACTGTATATTTTAGAAAGGCTCACTGTACTTAAACAAAATGACTCAGGGTGCATCTGAGATTAGAGGGGGTGCAGGGGTAAAGTGCTATTTTTATAAGTGGGGAGTGGACCTGACACCTTCTAGGGGGGTCCGGGGGCAAGCTCCCCCGGGAAGATTTATTTTTAAATATTGAAGTTAGATGCATCAATCTGGTGCACTTTGAGAGCAAAATGAGGAGATATATGGATACCTCTCAACATCCATATGAAACAGAACTGTAAACAGATTTACTTTTTCTTTATGGACATAAAAGAAAGTACAGCCTGACTCCTACTGGCGGCTGGTTAAATGACTCCTCGTCCCTGAGTACACTCACCATCTTTCAGCAGGAAAGGAGAGAGGGAATACTTGTCCGGCGACAACCGCTGTCTTTTCGCACTATTATTAAGCCACGCTAACATTTTCGAAATGCTAACGTTATGTGATGTCTTTTCTGCTCTAGTCTATCATTGCGGCGCGTCATAAATGCGTCATGAGATGCGTCATGAGATGCGTCATGAGATGCACCATGAGATGCACGCATCTAGGTACGCTGGGCATATTTGTTGTCATGCGTCATGACGTGCCACATGGGTAAAAATCAGAAGTGCCGGTACTGCATACCGGTGAGTACCGGCCCAATTCAAGCACTGGTGTATAGGCTTTACCAACTTTTCAAATGTAGCTAACGTTAGCATTAGGGATTCAGTCACTAAAATGGCATGACACCGGCGCTAACAGTTCACGACAGTTCAGTATGCTCCCCCCCCTCCTGCCTTAAAGGGCCCTTGTCATGCTTTTCCGGTTATTACCCGTCCCCTTGTGTGTTATGAAGGTTTTTATGCATGTAAACCGTCTGCAGAGTCACAAACCCTCAAAGTACACCCTGTAGCGAGTAAAACTCTAACACAGAAAATACCTGTCTATGCTGCCCCTGAACGCCTCGAGATTTCTCATTTTCCATTGTTTTCTTCCTGGGTTCTGTGACGTGTGAACACCCAAATCAACAACAAATGACCGGATTGGCCCAAATGGACCAATCCGTGGAGCACCTCACACACCAGGATCCCTTGGCTAACTAACAGGGAGTCCCCATTGACTTGCATAGAGCTCCCTGAACGCTGGTAATAGACGAGTTGGGATCGCGGAGAAATGCTCTCCGCAGACCCATTCTCACAGCTTTATAAACCTTTTTCTTACTCAATATCAAGTCACACTTATTGTTTTTACTTCGGCTGTGAGTGTTTGTGTGTGGTCAGGATGAGTTTCGCTTGTTCTCGCTGTATCGCCGACCCGGAAACCTGTCGCAGGAGCGAGCAGCAACGAGCCTTGCAACGTCCCGACCAATCAGAGCACATGGGCTCACAGGGGGGGGGCAGGAGAGTGAATACCTGGTGAATTCACATACTTTACAGAGATGCTGTATGAGGAACCAATGCGATTTTGTAAAATTGCACAATATAAATCTATTCTAGTAGACCTCAACAATGGACATATGATCAGTAGAAATGGCCATGACATGGGACCTTTAAAATAAAAATAAATCTATATTGATTCTGACACTTCTACATCCAACTCACAGGTGTAACCTTGCTTTGAAAAAAAAGATTATTAATTTTCCCCTTTTAGAAGTGAAGATATGGTCATTTGTTCTGGGAATGTCATTTTCGAGCTTGAGACCTGAAAAACAGGCTCGGGGCTTAACAGGTTAAGTTAGAAAAACATGATAGGACCTCAATGCTATCTTCATAAAGGTCCTTACAAGCACATCTTTTTGAGGAGGGTAAATCCAAAGTTTGGATCATTTTGGGGGTGACATTTAGGACAACATGCAGGGCTTTGGTTCCCAGTGGAAAAAGACGGCAAAGTGACCCCCACACAGTGAATGATCAGGAGCCAGGCTTCAGGTGACTTCATCTGACGTCACAAAATGGCCGCCTAGGGAAGCTTTGACACCAAATGAATGAATGCGGATAACACCTGACTCCTCCAACATAACTGGAAAGTCATTATCATCATTCTGCCTCTTGTTTTGTGCCTGCACGCCCTTTAACGGAAATGTGAGTCACATTTAGCAATAAGCATACTGAATTACTTTTATGTTTTATTTAAAAGAAGTGAGATGTATTTCAAAAAGCAGATGAAGGTTTGATGATGTGCTCTCATGTAAGGGTAACTACTTCACAGCCTCTGCATCCTCAGTGTGTTTTTATGTTGAACCAATATCATGTTTTAGAGGAAAGAGGGCTGGTTTTACACATGGTGTACATTTATTATTTATCCGCCTGGTTTCCTTAGATATCTAATTATTAGGTTTCAGTGCACAGAGGCAGTGATCTGCCGCAGACTTGTTACTGCAGGCAATCCTCCAGACCTGGTAAAGACACTCACACACTCACACACACAGGCACACTAACACACACACACACACACAACATATTGTTTTCTCACTCCCTCATGTACACACAAACAAATCTGATTACATTGTTTTCATCGAAATCAATGACTGAATACAAATCCAGTTTCTAGCCTTAAAAACTCAACATGTGCCAGCATCTAAGTTTCATAAACCCTTCTTAAATTGTATTCAATATTCGGTAAATATTTAATTAACTCTAATTATAAAGTCCTTAACTGTGGCTGTAATGTTTTTTACTTTTCACGTTAAACATCAGGGGTGGCATATTTTATGCATGGATATGTTTTCAAGAGAAAAACAATTCTGGAGGTGATGTTTGAGAGGTGTCTTAGTAACGGCCCAAAACACTTACATTTGGAGAAACGCGCTGCAGTTTCAAGAATGATATAAAAACAGAAATGTGCTAGACCACATGCAAATGAAGAAACATCTTCAACAACTTGACATCACATGTGCATCATTTAGAAAACAATGCTGCATTCAGAAATCAATGATGCACATGTCCAACTTTTGATTTAGCTTCATGAGATTTGACTCCTCAAGCTCAACATTCAACCGGCAGTTTGATTTTCTTGTAGGTTCTCACTATTCCTTCTGGGGGCCTGAGCTTAAAAGCACACACGGAATAGGTGTCGATGCACATTTTTTATTAAACAGAAGAAAAAGGAGGCGATTATGTTATGACTCATCGGCTCTAAAAGAGTGTGCCTGCCTTAGGCCTTGAATATTCAAAACTGGTCAAGATGCAACTGATAGGGATTTGATTTAATATTTAAGAGGCCCTGTTATACCTTTTAAGGGTTTTCCCTTTCCTGCAGTGTGTTTGAAAGGTTTGTGTGCATGTGAATGGACTGCAAAGGCTCCCTCACATTCCCCCCTCAGCATGAAATGCCCCAATTGTAGTCCCTTGTTTACTTCAGTACCATAGTGACATCACTATCTATTTCCGACACATCTCTAAGTGGTTGACCAATCATAACAGAGATGGCCAGCGAACCAATCAGAGCAGACTGGGCTTTGGTTTCAGACAGAGGGTGAAAAAAGGTGCTGCAGCACAGGCAGTATGAGAACAATAAAGAGCTTTTTGAACATTAAAACATTCCACAGTGGAGGCACACAATACTAATAGGAAACCTGCATATGAGGGCCCCTTTGAGAATTGTCCCAACTCCAATGCAACATAATGTTTGCTGTTTCCCTTTGTGTAAGGCATTGAGGATGTGCTCAAGACCTTCAATAACAGGAATGATTCGTTGTTCATTTTGCACATTAAGACACCACTTACAGCATGAGACAGATGTGATGTTTGTGAAACTGAAAATCCTGCCAGGGTTGCACCTGATGGAACATTTATAGCAGGTATAATGTATAGCACCACAGATGCTGTGCTGATGGATCAATTTGTATACATAAAGCATAACTGTTTGCAGTATTACTCAAGGCTGAAAAGTCCTGTGCCTGTAATCTATTAATCTACTGCATCAGGGACCAGAAACCCTCACATACCATGTGCTCAGAACACGGATAAATACATTAATTATAGAAGTTCCTTCACATTTCTCATCATAAGAAGAAATGGTTGAATAAAAACCCAATAATTATCATGATATGCTTCGGTGGTTTAACAGGTGGCACCAACACATCTCCATGTAGGCTGAACATGTGCTTCACACAGGCAATTCCCATGTTTCTATACCGCTGCCTGTAATGACGTTTTCAAAAAGCCAGTGCATATAGGAAGGGAAAAAGGCAATATCCTCCACTTGTCACAAATCTTTTAAATGCATTATAACAAATCCTAGGAGATATAATGTTTTATATATTTACCAATACAAAGAGTCTCTATAATAATAATAATAATAATAATAATAATAAATGGAATTTATAAAGCGCTTTCAAGGGACCCAAGGTCGCTGTACATGGTGGACAGACCAAACAAAACAGACAGTGAGGAGCGAACAAACAAGAAAACAAATAAAATAAAATAAAGGAAGCCAGGGGACCAGGAAAGGACTAGGGTCCGAAGGCCATGGTGAACAGGTGGGTTTTTAGAGACGATTTGAAGATGTCCAGCGAGGCAGCATTCCGGATCTCAGGAGGAAGTGCATTCCAGAGGGTGGGGGCCGCAACACTGAACCCACAGTACGAAGGCGAGAGCGGGGGATGGAGAGCAGGCCCGTGTCTGAGGACCGCAGACTCCGAGAGGGGGTGTAAGGATGTAGGAGGTCTGTTAAGTACTGGGGGGCGAGGGTATGGAGGGACTTGTACGTGAGGAGGAGTGTTTTGTAGTGAATCCGGGACTTGACCGGCAGCCAGTGGAGGTGGATGAGGGTGGGGGTGATATGTTGCCATGGCTTAGTGCGGGTGAGAAGCCTGGTGGCAGAGTTCTGGACATATTGGAGCCTGGCCAGGGATTTGCTGGGAACCCTGGACAGGACTCCATTTTAATAGTCCAGATGGGATGAGATGAAGGCGTGTATGAGTGTTTCTGCCACAGAGTCGGAGAGTGAGGGGCGGAGTCTGGCAATGTTTTTGAGATGGTAGAAGGCGGATTTGGTGATGGATCTGATATGAGCCTGGAAAAAGAGGGTGGAGTCCAGGATGACTCCCAGGTTGCGGACTTCAGTGGACGGGGAGATGGAGCAGCCGTCAATGGTGAGAAGCAGGTCACCAACCTTCTGGAGCTGCGCCTTGGGAGCCACAATGATGAGCTCAGTTCTGTTGCTGTTTATTTTTAGCAGGTTTGATGACATCCAGTTTTTGATGTCCTGGAGGCAGTTGACAAGGGAAAGAGGTGGGAGCTGTGTGGACGGTTTGGTGCAGAAATAGAGCTGTGTGTGTCATGTGCGGCATACGCGTGAAAGCTGAGGCCGTGTTGGCGGATGATTTGACCAAGTGGGAGCATGTAGATGGTGAATAGGAGGGGTCCAAGCACAGAGCCTTGAGGCACACCTTGGTTAACTGGGGCCGGAGGGGAGCTGCAGTCACTGATGTTAACAAATTGAGTCCTGTTAGAGAGGTAGGATTCAAACCAGGCAAGAGCTGTGTGACTGAGGCCAAGGTAGGCTGACAGGCGGCTGAGGAGGATGGTATGGGATATTGTGTCAAAGGCAGCGGAGAGGTCCAGGAGGATGAGAATAGTGATGAGGCCAGAATCAGATGGAATGAGGTCATTAGTCATTTTAATGAGGGCAGTCTCAGTACTGTGATGGGGTCTGAAGCCAGACTGGAGGGGCTCGTAGAGCTCATGAAATGTCATGAGGTGTTGCAGTTGTGCGGCAACTACTCTTTCCAGGATCTTGCTCAGGAATGGGAGGTTTGAAATCGGCCGGTGGTTGTTGTGGTCCTCCGGGTCCAAGCCAGGCTTCTTCAGGATTGGAGAGACTGAGGCAGTTTTTAGGCAGGGTGGGACTATGCCAGAAGACAGGGACAAGTTCACAATGTCAACAATGGCGGGGCAGATGGTGGATAGAGCTGCCTTGACCAAGGCTGTGAGCATGGGGTCAAGAGAGCAGGTCGATGTCTTGGCCTTGGTGACCAGCTTGGCAATTTGGATGGCATCCACTGGGGAGAAGGTGGAGAGGCCACACCTAGGTGGACGAGTAATACCTTGCAGCTGGGGTGCAGTTGGAGTAGGGAGGGGGCCAGGCACCAGAAGCTGCTGGTGGATGGAATCGACTTTGGCCTGGAAGAAATCCAGAAACTTCGAGCAGAGATCGAGAGCACCTGGAGGATGGGGTGGGTCCAGGGGGCGGAGAAGCCGGTTTATGTTTGAGAACAGCATTTTCGGTTGGGATTGTTGGATGCCAATGAGGGTGGAGAAGTAGGAAGACCTAGCCAGGGAGAGGGCTTCTTTGTAGGCCTTTACATGGTCCAGGTATGCTTCGCAGTGGACGGTGAGGCCAGTTCTTGTTTTGAGTCTCTCTAGCCGACGATCAGAAGCCTTCAGGGCGCTGAGTTCAGTGGTGAACCAAGGGGCCGAACAGGTGAAGGAGACAGTCCGGGTTTTGAGGGGGGCTAGAGAGTCAAGGCTGAGGGATAGAGCTGAGTTGTAGCGAGCAACCAGGCCATCCACTGTGGTGGTAAGGGGAATGGAGGCTAGGTGGGCTGCTATCGTGCTGGTCAGGGCTGGTGCACTCAGTGTTTTGGTGTTTCTGAATGTGATGGTGCGTTTTGCACACTGAGTGGGCAGAGGGACAGGAACAGTAAAGAGTATGGCAAGGTGGTCGGCAACAGCTAGGTCCAGGCACTGGAGATGGCAGGGAGGGGTGCCTATGGAGCACACTAGGTCCAGCGTGTGACCTTTGTTGTGGGTAGGACCTTGGACGTGCTGTGTGATGTTGAAGCAGTCGAGTAGTGAGAGAAAATCAGAGGCAAAGGTGCATGTGCTGGAGTCGACGTGGATGTTAAAGTCACCAAGCAGCAATGTGGATGGAGATCTGGAGCAGACACAGGTGAGCAGCTCAGCGAACTCAGACAAGAAGATGGCGGAGGCTTTGGGGGGGCGGTATATGAGGACAACCTGTAGCTGTGATGATCCGGGCAGGGAAAAGGCAATACACTCAAAAGAGGTTATATTTACCACAGGGAGTTGTTTTATCGGGATTTATGCTCTGTGGATAACAGCCAGCCCACCACCCAGACCCAGGGAGCGGGGCTTCTGCAGGTAAACATAGCCTGGGGATGTGGCTTGGTTTAAGGGGAAAAAGTCTTGTTGATTTTGCCAGGTCTCCGTTAGGCAAACAAAGTCTGTTTTCTTGTCGGTGATGATGTCGTGAATGAGTAGTGCTTTATTATTGAGGGAACGTGTATTCAGCAGCATGAATGTGGGGGCATTGCTACTGGAAGCTGGCGGTGTGAGCAGAATGACACTGTCAACACAGACCAGGGCCTTCAGATTGCCAATGCACGTGCGAGGTTTGTTGTGATGACGTAGAGAGCCAGGGACGGTGCGCGTGCAGGACCAGCTGGAGAGAGGCTCCGTCCCAGCGACAACAAACCTACGCCGGGAGCCTCTATGGATGTACTGGGGTCTGCTACGTAACAGCCCAAGCTTGTTGATGACTGCTAAGCATAGAGGTTGGATAATACAACTATTGAGAGTAACCAGTTGTGCAGTGGAATATTTCAGCATCATAGAGCCGGAGGTATGCTAGCACGATGCTACGTTTGCTGAGAGCCAGCTGGGAGAAGGTGGTCCCAACCAAGAGGCTAGCCACTCCGGGATGGACTAGAGTGTGTCGTGGAACAGGACTCTCCGCATGGACAGCACTGGGGGGGAGGTGGGTGATCCAGATATGTTCTGTGGAGGGTAGCCGAGCCGAAGAGATGCAGCGGAGCTAGCCAGTGAGGCTAACCGCACCGGCGGGCAGCCGTGGGTTTGTCGAGCACTCAGTGGTGATGATGACACAGGGTGGAGACGGCAATGCGTGAATTGAAGGTCGGCGACGGGTAGTCCAGAGTCGGGACACGGAGGGAGGGCAGGACAGAGCAATCCGTCGGGAGACGACAGGAAAGCAGAGATCACCCTGGAGCCGGAGTAGCTGCTCCAGCTAACTGCTACAGCTAGCTACAGGAGCTGGTGTAGCAGCTGCAGCATACAGGTAAGAGATCAGAGGAATTGGGTGTAAAGACCTGTTCACATAAAACATGAAGATATGCGATACACGACTGAGTAAGAGGCCAACAGTTAGAGCCGGCAAAGCCAACAGTTAGAGCCGGCAAAAAGGACGACAAACAAACAAAAACACTACTAGGTACAGCTGGAGAAGCGGCGAACAGTCTACGCCAGCGTCCTCTCTCAGCCGAAGAGCTGACACATACCTTTCCAAACGACAAAACAGAACGAGACAGGAAAAGAAAACCCACGCCAACAAACATTTAACTTTTTTTTTTTAATTGCATGCTGGGAAGTTCCTCTTTCATTTCATCCAAAATGTCTGGCATACTGTACCAAAAACAAAATGTTATAGAAGCAGGAGAAGTCAAATATTGTTAAATAATTTTTCTTGTTAACATAAAAATCAAATATGTTCTTTTTATTAACGTGTCTAGGAACTATATGACTAGGTCGGAAAGCAATTCAATAATTCAAGTTTTGAAATAACAGCCCTTTTATAAATGTCCATTCTAGTGGACGTCAGGACCGTCTTCATGGACTTAATGACTCAATATTGTTGCAGGAGACGGAACTGAAGCAGACATTTTTTGTACCAGATAGTTAAGGGAGATTCAGATGTTGAGCTCTCAGATGATGAGAGAGATGAGGAGTTCACACCTGGGATAGAAGAGGGTCAACAAGAAGGGGGGGGGGGAGATGCAGGAGGCTCCATGAGCGCACAGATACAGACAGAGAGACAGATAGGGACGAGCAGGAAAGACATTTCCCTCAAGAGTAGCACGTATGTCTTATTGTTGTTTTTATTTTAAGTGGAGCCATGAAAAATGAGAATTGCCTCAGGAATGCAAGCTTTGTTTCTATGAGCATGGTCAAATGGAGACCACATCCATAAAACTAGTCAAGATGACCCTACAGCCCGTGCTGACTGGAGTCAATGAGGTACTTTTCCCAGTACATTGACTACAGGTCACCAAAAACCAGTGACCAAATAAACAGCAATGTTCAATCAATTACTTATTTAAGTTTTAAATAAAGGTGAATGTATTCTTGTATTAATATCACTCTATAACCATAATACGTTACATAGTCTATCTGTTAATTTTGGCTGTCTTTTCAAACTAAAATGTTCTTGACGTCCTCTACAGTGGACATACTGTAACATTTAAAAATGTAATTAAATTAAAAAAGTCTAAATTGCAAGATGTTTTTTTTAACCCTAAATAGGTAGGAAATAAAAAAGAAAGATTGGAAAACATTGTTAAAAAAGAGAATAGTGGAACAAATAAATACAGTTTTATTGAACTCTAGAGCAAATGAGCATTAAAAAGTGAGGTAACACTTTATATTAAAGTACACAAATTCACCATCAACTAGTTGTTCATTAACATGCATATTAGCAGTATATTGGCTCTTTATTAGTCATTATAAAACACTTATTAATGCCTTATTCTACATGACCGTATTCTACAAGTAATAAGCCATTAGTTGAGAGTTTTTCCTCAATAACCCTCTAATTAGTGCTTATTTGTTGCAAGTAAGGAAGTTGCTGTATGAGTTTGGGTCTTAATATGCTCTGCTCAATATGGGCCTAATAAGGCAGTAGTAGCACAAGAATAGTAATTCTCCCATAATAACACTTAACAAATATGATCTATTCTTATGTAACAAGACATGAAACTATAAGTGTTAATTTTAAATCGACAACATTGTCATCAACAACGTCCCCATCAATATAGTTTTCAATGGCTTCCGGACAGTTTGGGCCAACAACGATTTCGCCCGCGAGCATCAGCATGTCTTCACTGTGAGTCTTCAGAGGGGTCCTGTGCTGTGGAAGTTGCCGTGCCTAAGATGCTGTGTCCCAGTGGCTACAAGGACTTTTATTATGGTACAACTGTCTGCAAACCTAATTTCCCCCTGGGATTAATCAAGCATTTTTTATTTGATTTGATGAGACCAGTGGCGGAGCTGGGGGGTGGCTGGGAGTGGCCACGGCCACTCCCAGCTGAATCCTGGCCACCCTATTGGCCACCCCAAACACCCTCACCAAGGGGGCCCAAACTATTTTAGAACATTAAGAAAAAAATGTTTAAGTAACCTTTCATCATTCATCAAGAATTAACATTAATAGGACGTTATATCGAAAATGTAATCACTAAACTTACAATTCATTTAACTTATTTTCTTCCAAAAGTTAATTATCCAAAGCTTCTGTACACCCCCTTCTATTTACATGTAATGGTTTGGTCCTGCCTCCAAATCGGAGCAGCACCGCCGGCACTTTCTAGCAGAGAGTGAGAGCATGTTAGGAGCAGGGATGCTAGTACTTACGTGTGTGCCATGTCTCAACGACTAAAAAGTCAGGCTTTCAAAAGAGAAAAGAAAGGAGAGAAAGACAAGAGAGAGGGACTAAAGGGTGACAGTATGTCACCCAGTTTTTCAAAGAAAAGGTGGGTGTGGTCTATAAGTGGTGGAAATGTGTCTGTTAGCTAAGCGTAGTCCATTGTAAATAATAATTGTTACGTTTTTTTTTACTAAGCTGACATTAAGTACTGTTAATATCTATAAAGAAAATGCAGAGGTTTTTAATGTCACTACTCTTTTAGCTGACATTTAACAAATGCAGGTAGATTTTTAGCAGCTATTCTTACTAAATCAGTTGTCCCTCCCCCTGGTGCCAGGACCAACAGATCCATCTCTAGACTCAGCAGCCCTGTCCCCCCATAACTGTTATATTTTCACAGCTCAGTGTCAGTAGTGTGCGGTTAGTATTGGACTACAAGATAGATGCAAGCCTGTACAGGTAGTAGGAGTTATTAAAGCATAAATGAGGCGTGTGGCGCAGTGGATAGAGCCTTGGTGTTGGGATCAGGGCAGGTCCAAACCTCACTGCAGTCAGCATGTCATTGTGTCCCTGGTGATGTGTGTGTGTCTCTGTATTCCTGATGATACACTGAGAGAATGAGCTCATAGTGCTGCTGATCATCATAAGCTAAACAGTCTGTATATTGCATTACATTTGTATAATGTAAGCTTCGTTGTTACTTTGCCTGCGGGAATACGAAAAAAATTGTTAGATATACTGAATATTATTTGTAGGGATGCACGATAATTATCGGCCCGATAATTATCGGCCCGATATTAGGAATTATGACGTCATACCGATAAACCCGATAACAGTATTAATAGCACCGATAACATACAATATATTTTTTGGGTAAAAAAAAGAAAAAAATACTGCGGTGTGGGTGGATTGGGATGAGGGGCGCTTGTTTTTCACTCGACTCCTCCCGTTTTGCCAGTACTGTGGTATTAGTGGTATAGGAAGAGGGGAGTTTTTCACAAATCCAGCGCTCCCTAACTCATGCCTGTGCGGCCGTGAAGCCAGGAGAGTAAACAAACATGTCGTCGGTGGTATGGGACTATTTTAAAGTTTCGGAGGTAGACAGTTCGCTTGCTATTTGTAACAAATGCAATGCAGAAGTTCCACGAGGAGGGAAAAAGTCAACGACCTACAATACTTCCAACCTGATCAGTCATGTCAGAAACATCGCCATCGCTACGATGGTGTGTTTAAAGCGTACGAAGATGCCTGCGCTGCTAAACTAGCGGCTAATCCAAAGACAGCTGCAAATGCACCGGGGCTTTTACTTATCAACGAGGCTTTTGAAAAAGGCAAGAAGTTTGCCAGAGACGACCCCAGGGCTAAAACGATCTCTAACTTCATCATAGAAATGATGGCGCTTGACGACCAGCCCTTCTCCCTCGTCGAAGATAAAGGATTCAGTCGGCTAATTCATCATTTGGAGCCCAGGTTTATCATTCCAAGCCGCCGCCACTTTTCAGACGAGTGTTTACCAGCCAAGTATAATGAGATCGCCACACTCCTTCATACTCTGATCGATAACGATATACGGGACATAAGTTTCACCATGGACCAGTGATGTTAGCCCCGTTAGCATGCTAGGTCTGACGGCGCAGTGGCTGGACAAAGACTACAAACATTGACTGATTGACTCAATTATGTTTATTTGGGAAAATAAATATGGTCACTTTGAAGAGTCAAAACTGTTCTTGGCTTTGTTTTGTTCATAGTAGTAATGCTCATGTCATTTGCTCACTACTAGTCTTTTTTTTACCACCAGGTGTGCAAAAACTACAGGTACATTTAATATCAAATCAAATCAAGTTTTATTTATATAGCACATTTATAAGTGATTTTTGGTCGAGCCAAAGTGCTGTACATAATAAAAATAGCCTACAGTAGGGACACTTTGCAGCAGGTAAATTTAATATATATATATATAATATTATTATCGGTTATCGGTATCGGTATCGGTCTTGAGAAGCAGGAAGTTATCGGTATCGGTATCGGTTTCAAAAAACCAATATCGTGCATCCCTAATTATTTGATCTATTCCACCACTTAATCCCAAATAATGTAGAGGTGTGTTGTAGGTGCCTTAAATACCCCCTTATTTTCTAGTGAGATGTATTTTTATGTTCATATAATAGTGATTTCAATGCCACCCCAAAATGAGCACTGGTTCCATCCTGGCCACCCCACTGAAAATGTCCTGGCTCCGCCACTGGATGAGACTCCAAGTGCTCCTCAACGGTGCTGAATATTAAAATGTTGGTGCTGAAGTCTGTGTTTATACTCAGGGCCAAACTTGGACTTTTCTTATCTCTGCAATTTGGTCTGATGCCATTGATTCTTACGCTTCTCATATTCAGTCTACATGTTCCCAACATCCTTATCAATCTGACAGAACTGCATTACCTCTCCCAGAGGAACAGAGAATCACTTTTACTGGAGAATGTTTGTTTGCAGAACTCGCCTTGAACAGAAGCACCATGCATCACACTAATGGTAAAGCAATAGAAGCAGCTGTATAAAATGGACGCCATTGAATTACCAGTCAGTGTGAACAACTGTTTACAGGGCAACTGAGCGTACAGACATCCTGTATGCAAAGCATGAGGAAAGTGTCTTTATGATGTGTGGGGAGCCTAATTATCTGCAGTTACCCTCTCTTTTGTTTGTATTATAACGGAGATCTAATTAAAGTATCGTGCTCTTCTCTGTAGACAAACACAAATGTTAGTTTCTCTTTCCCATACCCACTTTTACAGTTTCATCAGTGAATTGTAGTTTTAAGTAGAATGTATTTAAATAATCCCATAATTACTTTAAGTGTATTACTTTTCATTATTTCCCATCAACTTCCAGGTTCTTGAATTATTTAACCTGTTCAACCCGGAGGCCCCTGCCCGCGGCCTGTTTTTCTTTTTCACGAAACTGTGTCTCAGGGCTTCTTAACATTTAAAAACCTATTAATGTGTCATACCCACTTAATGGGAAGAAACGTTGGGTTACGTATTGTAACCCTTGTTATATTAACACAGGCGGAGCCCTCTACTGGACTCTATGGGTACTACCTTATCCTGCGAGCATTCTCCCACTGAAAAACTCTTCTAGACGTGGCCGGCCAAGGGCGGGCCTACCTGAATGCGCGCGCATCACACCCTATAAAAGGAGGCCTCGCCTCCTGACTGTCATCCTACCAGTCCTGTGTTGCCCCCGCAAGCACAGACGAGGAGAAAGAGCCCGCGACATGTCCAAGAGATAAAACCTTATGAAGGGGCCTGGCGTCGACCAAGACGCCGCTGTGCATATATCCTCCACACTCACACCGCTGAATAAGGCTGTTGATGTAGCCACGGCCCGTGTGGAGTGTGCACGAACCCCTGTGGGGCAGGCTCTCCCTGCCTGCCCATAGGCCTGTGCAATGCACTCGCAGAGCCAGCCTGCCAGGCGTTTCTTGGACAAAGCTTTCCCGATCACCCCGCCCCCGAAACACACGAACAGCTGTTCGGTGCGTCTAAGGGCAGCCGTGCGCTCCACATAACAAGCTAGCGCACGCACCGGGCAAAGGAGGTGCAATTTAGCTTCCCTGTCCCCCCCCATGGGGAGGGAGGCTAAAACCCCCTAGCTGAATAGCTCTTGACCTGAACGCACTCCTTAGGCTCTTGGGCACAAAGGAGGGGTTCGGTCTGAGTGTCGCGCCGCTCCGGTCACCCCGAATCAGTAAACAGCTCGGGTGCACCGACAGAGCAGTTAACTCGGACACCCTTTTGGCTGACGTTAAGGCAAGAAGCAAAGCTGTTTTCCACGACAATGCTTTCAGAGAGGAGAGCTCCAGAGGCTCAAACGGCCCCGAGGCCAGAGCCTCGAGCACTAGGGGCAGGTCCCACTGCGGGGCGGAGGCGTGCACTACTGGGCGCAGCCTCCTGACCCCCTGCAAAAACCACGACATCAGTGGTTGACTAAAGGCTGACCTGCCGCCAAATCCCTCATGACAGGACGAGATGGCTGCCGCATACACCTTTACTGTTGAATGCGCCAGCCCTCTGTCCACCAGTAACTGTAAGAAGGACAAAATAGAGCCTAACCCACATAACAGGGGCTCTATTCTCTGCTCCTCACACCATCGCTGGAATCCATGCCACTTTGGCCTGTAACAGGCTGTGGTGGATCCAGCTCTAGCTGCCTGGATAGACTGAATAACACTGTCAGACAATCCACCCTGTTTCAGCCTGTCCCTCTCAGGAGCCAAGCCTGGAGAGGCTGGCCGAATGAGGGTAACGCCCCGATTGCACCTGCCTCTTGGGACATCGCCCCCCAGAACTGGGGGACCGCCCAGGGCTGGCCCACCTTCATCTGTGTCACCTCTGAGTACCACGTCGCCCCGACGCGGTCCGGAGCCACTAGGATGACTGACAGACGTTCCTGCCTCACCCTCCCCAGAAGGGGGAGAATGAGACGTAACGGTGGAAAGGCGTAGAGCAGCTTCTTTGGCCATGGCTCGTGTGCAAACGCGGCCACCCCTAAAGGCGGGTCGTCGCTCCGGGCCATGGAAAACCACAGGGCACAGTGGCTGTTTTGCCGATTGGCGAACAGGTCCACTTCCGCTTCCCCGAACTGGGCCCAGATCTGCTTCACCACCTCCGGGTGAAGCACCCACTCGCCTGGCCGGGGGCCGCCCCTCGACATGAGGTCGGCCCCTCCGTTCTCCAGTCCCGGGATATGGAGGGCTTCCAGAGATAACACCACCTCCGAAGCCCATAACCACAGCTCCTCCGCTGTGGTCAACAGGGCGGCAGAGCGAACTCCGCCCTGATTGTTGATATAAGCCACTGTGGTGCTGTTGTCGCTCCTGATCATTACATGTTTCCCCTGAATCAGGGGCCTGAAATGCCGGAGGACTAACACTACTGCCCGTAGCTCTAGGAGGTTGCTGTGTCGAGACTCTGTTAGAGCCCAGCGCCCACCTATAGCCCTCTTCAGGCAGGTCCCTCCCCACCCTGTTCCGGACGCATCCGTGAACACTGTGGTGTAGGAGGTCACCCGTCCCAGTGGAGACCCCCTCCGAAGGTGATCCGGAGACCCCCAGAACCGGAGGTTGCCCTCCACTGAGGGGGGGATGGTTACCAGCCGCCGCTTGTGCCTCTTGGTATCCAAGCGCAGGCTGGAAAACCACCTCTGCAGGCGGCGCATATGTAGCAGCCCTAACGGGACTACCATGTGAGCAGCCGCCATGAGACCCAGTGTCTGCATGACAGTCAAAGCTGTCACTGTCGCCCCCTGTCGCAGCCTGCGTACCCCCTGAAGAAGGGACGCACGTCCGCTCTCTGACAGGGTGGCGCGCAACGCGCCTGCATCGAGCACCACACCCAAATACAACGCCCGTTGGTGAGGTATGGGGGCGCTCTTTTTCCAATTGATCGCGAAGCCCAACTTGGTCAGGTGTGTGATCAATTGTGCTGTGCAAAACATTGCCTGTTCCCGTGACCCAGCCATGACTATGAGGTCGTCTATGTAAAAGAAAACTCTCATGCCGTGTGCGCGCAGCGGTTGAAGCGCTGTGGCCACACATTTGCTGAATGTGCTTGGGGATAGGGAATAGCCGAACGGCAGCCTGTTGTATTCGTAGGCTATCCCCTGGAAGGCAAAGCGCAGATATTTTCTGTGTTCCTGAACAATCTCCACATGAAAATATGCGTCTTTCAGGTCGATGGTGGTGAACCAATCGCCCGGTTGCACAAGCCCCAGTAACTGTTTCATAGTTAACATGCGAAATTTCCTGCGGGAAATATAGAGATTCAGTCCGCAGAGATCTAGAATGGGTCTGAATTCCCCTGTTTTCTTGGGAACCAGGAAATACATGGAATAATGACCCTCTTCCCTGCGCTGGGGGTGCACAACAGACACAGCCTGTTTTTGCACCAACGCCTGAATCTCTGCTGAGAGGAAAACCGTCCTCACTTGAGAGGATAGGTTCCCCTCTTGTATGCCCATAAAAGGAGGCGGGACGCGGCAGAACTGGAGTGAATAACCCCGTCTCAGCGTCCTGTCCATCTATTTTGATAGTACACAACTGAGTTTCCATTCCCCATAACACTGTGTTAACGGGCATGCCCTCAGCTGTGGGGCCGCAGCGATAAAACTGCGATACTCCCTGGCGACCCGTCCCGCCGCAAAACTCCCCGTGAAGGGAAGGTTTGCCCATGGAGGGTCGACACAGAAAGGGCCGACTGTTTACTGAGGACCCTGAACGCACCTCCGCCCGCTCATGACTGAGCGCGCGCTCCTTCATAATGCTGCTCTCCTTACGGTGAACAGCATTAATCGGAGTCTTTACAGGAGTAGTGTGTTTTACTGAGGTCCCTGAACGCACCGCCACGCTCTCTTCTGAGAAAGCGGGCGCTGCCATAATGCCACTTTTACCCCCATGGTAACCTGCATTAATTGGAGTCTTAGCTCCAGGCTTAGTGTGTTCCCTAACCGCAATACGCTGGCCATAATGCCTCTGTACCTGTGTAGCACTATGAAAACATTGCCTATATTTCATCACTCTCATCTGCGCACTCCCACTAGCCTCCTCCTTTACAGGAGCAATAGCTGGGGCGGCGAGTGGGTAATCAGTACAGACATCGTGTGTAAGTGTATCATTGCGGAAACAAAGGACACTTAGACTTGGCTACAGATTAACCTTTTCTTTATTTTTATAAGAGGACAAAGGAATCTGTGCATTAAACAGGGAGGAGGCGGGATTCGCCCTAGCGTCCCCGGTGAAGAGATCATCTCTCCCACCGAGGCGCTACCTCCCTCCGCCCGTCAGCTTCGGGCCGACGGCGCACCCCACCCGGCTGCTCTTTGCTGTTGCGGTTGTTGGCTGCCGGTATTCCGGTACCCCGGGACGGGTCGTAGAGGTGGAAGGCGCCGCAGCCATGGAACTCCCCTGCCGGCGCCTCTCCCTCCGCTTCACCGTTGCACTACGCTCCCTCACCTGCATAGAAGCGTGAGGAGCGCGTGATGAAACCTGAGGAGGAGCCAGCATTAGCATCCGGCTAAGCTGCATCCTCTCCTCCTCCAGGCGACTGAAGCGTGTATATTTGGATACAGATCACCTCATTTTTATTAGAAAACGTAGTGATCTGCTGCATTATACTCTCTGGTGACCCGTTCCGCCGCAAAACTCTCCGCGAAGGGAAGATTTTGCCCCTGGAGGGTCGACACAGGAAGGGCCGATTATTTATTGAGGACCCTGAACGCACCGCGCGGCTCGTCCTCGGGGGAAGGGCGGCGCGCGCCGTCACAATGCCGTCTCTTTGAAACGAACCTTATGGGGAAAAGTGGAATTGTGGAAAGATATAACTCTTTACTCTGGAAAAAAACAATCGTTTTTACCGAATGCATTTTTCCCACACACACACACCACTCTAGAACTAGAGTTTACAGCCGTAAACCACCGTTCTCCTGCGGAGGTCCCTGAACGCCCCGCGGCCACTCTCACGAGGGCCGCGCGCCCACGTATTAATGCTGCATTTCCCATTCAACGGCGAAATGCAACAACAGTACGCCGGCAATAGCGTCTCTTGAACCCGCACAGTGCTTAACAGCACTTTCACTCACACGCCCTGCTGCTGGCTCCCTTTACTGGGATTTACAGCAGGGGCGGGGAGTGTAGGACAGTGTTTCCTCCTCTGGGGATGGGCAAAAAGCAGCCATTCGCTGCGATTGCTCCTTATCCTGCGAGCAAGGAAATCGCTCCAAAGAGCCCTTCCGACAACACGGGGGCTCCCAGGAGACCAACACGGTCCTCTTTGAAAAGCGCCACAGGGACATCACACGGCGGGCAGCGGCGGCGGCCTGTCATGAAGTAGGGTCAACCCTATATCATGTGAAAACACCGAGCACCGGTCCCCAGGGGAACCGGGCCTGGGGCAAGGCCCGTGGACCAAGCTACTTATTCGGCCTTGCGGCCCAATAATCGCTCTGACCTGGTGAGGCGGGGGCATCTCTAGCAATGAGTGAGTAGCCCACACACCCGCCGCCATGATCATCATCCAGAGAGAAACCAGCCCTGCGGCACCGCCGGGCCATATCCTGGTCCTCCAACACTCGAAGCAAGGTGGTGGGGATCGGCGCCCGCTATTTCAGCTAGGGCACGAAGGACAGGCCCGGGTCTCTAGCAGTGGCGACTCCCCGGAGGTAAGTTTACTCTATCTTCTTCAAAACGTCTTCCGGTCTCTCGTGGGATCACTTCCGCTGGCTGAAGAGAAAGGGATGACAGTCAGGAGGCGAGGCCTCCTTTTATAGGGTGTGATGCGCGCGCATTCAGGTAGGCCCGCCCTTGGCCGGCCACGTCTAGAAGAGTTTTTCAGTGGGAGAATGCTCGCAGGATAAGGTAGTACCCATAGAGTCCAGTAGAGGGCGGAGCCTGTGAGAGATATAACTCAGCTAACTGACGATATGAACCATTTTTACCGAAACTAAACACAAGTCTCACAAGAAGCGTCTAAATGAGCCCTGAGCGAAAAAATGCAAACACACTTAGCACAGAACTCTACCCTTATTACATATCGATGAACAAGCTGAGATTCAGGGGAAGCAAATACAGACATCACAACACAGAGCTTTACGGAGCAAACACGGGAGAAATATCTTACCTTTTGCTGTTTCTGATCAAAAGTTGTGTTCAATGGCATCAAAACGATAAAAACGCTGCTGAAGGTTAATCCAATGGTTAATCCAATGTGTCTGTGTCACTTTGAAATGATTACTGATAATCCATCTTCATATTTACTAGTTTGAGCCTAGGTTTCAGTTTTCAGAGCGTAACATAGCTTTCGACTGCGTGCGCATAGCTCTCACTCCTCAATGGTAATGTGTGTGTGAATGTGGAACCTCCCCTTCGATTCTATTGGCTCTAACGGTTCCAAAATCGACCAATGGGTTCCAGAGAAACGGCAAATACACCCAAATGACCCCAAAGGTGGTTTTTTTCTTCTTCTAAATCCCTCTAAAATGGTTGAATGTCACTTGTTTTGCATCAATCTTGATACAGGGTACTTATTATGTGTTATAGTTTGGATTCCTAAAGCTTTTAGTCTACCATCCCATCATTCAAGGGTGGTTTTCACTATAAGTAATGTTTTTTTTGGGGCGGACACTATAATTTACAGTTTTTGACTATGTTCAATCTGAATTTACTTTAAAATAAAAACATTTCTATTAATTCTGACTTTTCTACATCCAACTCACAGGTTTCTCATTGCTTTGAGAAAAAAGATTATGAATTTACCCCTTTTAGAAGCGAAGTTACGGCCCGTCCACACTACAGCTTAAAAAAAAGCTTGGAGCTGGGCGTGTCTGAAGCTTGGGGATTTTATTCGAGCACCGCAACCAACAACCTATCACATGAATCTCCCGCCCCCGACATACAAAGCAATAGCAATGTTAAAACGAAGTAAACTGGATATAAAATCCCCAACAGGCGAAAGCCTACCAGTTTCTCTGCCACCTCCCTCCATGCCTGGTTCCTCCGGTTGTATCCCGGTAAGTTAATAGGGACTGGTCATACAAAACCGGGTGATTTGCTACGGCGATAATTAGTTTCTCCTCCATCTTTTTTTGAAATATAGAAATGAACGGCGGGATATCTCTCCCAGCTTAGACGCGGTTTGATTGGCTAGGGCTTGAGCTGTCAGATTTTCAGAAACGGGATGTGATTGGCTGGCGCTGGCTTCTCCGGCTTCTCCGGCATCAGAAGTTGAAAAATGTTCAACTTTTGAAGCCGGAGACGCCGGAGAAGCACAGCCATGCTACCCACAATTCAGTTCGGCGAAAAGCGAGGCAACGTGACGTCACCCCATTCAAAGTGAATGGGCAGACGCGTTGGAAGCCGTTTTTGAAGCTGTCGAAGCTGTAGTGTGGACGGGCCGTTATGGTCCTTTGTTCTGGGAATGTCATGTTCGAGCCTGAGACCTGAAAAACAGGCTCAGGGCTTAACAGGTTAATTGCATTCTTTTGCAGCTGGATTCTATGCTGTTTTAGTATCATACTTGTGACTTAAAGTTTCTGCACTAATATCAATTCAACGATGAATATAATTAATAAGTTATGCAATAATTAGATAGAAACGTATGAGACATTACAGTTAATTAATCAATTTAAAAGGATTTTAGGTAAAACACCATCTTTTCCATCTGTTATTTTTCAAGCAATAACTTCCCGAGATGTTTCCTGGGAGGAAAATAATTATTAGTACTAATTAAGGGGGAAATGGAGACATTGTTTAATTGGCACACATCCAGCTGATTAATTCGAAGTAATTGTTTGTGTAACCTTGAGAGTCTTTAAGGCAGAGCACAGCAGGTAAGCTCGTGAAACACTCTTTCACAGAAATAAATAATACAGTTTATAATATTTAATGAGAAATGATTTTGTTTGAATCCAAGTTTGTTATTTCAAGGACATGTTCCCCTTATCCTTTCAGAGCTGTAGACTTGGAGTTGCAAAAAAATTGATGTGTGACTTTGACTTAAAGGCAAAGCTTGGGGAACCATCATTACTTAAAAAAATGCTATGCCCTGGAGAGCTTTGCAACATTTCCATCACTACTTGCAATAACATATATGCCTTTAATTCCTCGTTCTCTTGACATTCATTGCACTGCTTACATTACATTAAAGGAAGTTTCTGCTATTTATGCTCCTGTAATTCGCATTGAAAGATCAGCGAGACTTGCCAACTGATTTACAACTCACATTTAAAAGCTTTGGGGCTTGATTTAGACTGCCCTTAGACAAATTAAACATGACTTGGTAATCCCTTTGAAGTCATGGACTTGATTTGGACTTCCCCTAGTGTCACAGTTCTGCTTTCTTTCTCACCTATTTTCTGCATTTACATTCCTGAGTCACCTGGTAGCCACACCTTGTCTCTCTCTCACTCTGTTACACCCATCACCCATCTGTTTCCCGTGTGTTGCACTTTGGTTCTCAGCTCGTTTGTGACACCTAGAAGACTTGACTTGAACTTCCTTTCAAAGGCATGAGACTTGGGTTGGACTCTCCCTCAATGACCAAAAACACGACTCAACCTTCAAAGTCTCGGGACTTAATCTGGACTTGCCCTTCACGACTTGACTTGGACTGGCTCTCAAAGACTTGAGACTTGAGTTGGACCTTCTCCAATGACTTGAGACTTGGACAACCCCTAATGACCTCAGATTTGATTGGGACTTGCCCTAGAAGCTGTTGGAGTACCTTTCAAGATGTAAGGTTTGACTTAGACTTTGACTTAAGTGCATTTTAAGCCATTTATATTCAAATGCTTACATGGCTTACCATTCCCACTGATACATTATTTGAGCAGTAGTAATTTATCAGTATTAGAATGAATGATGTGTGACATTGTTCATTTGTACCTTAAGAAATGTTCTTTACCATTGGATAAAAGTGAATGTATGAACTGAATAAATTAAAACGGCAACAATAAAATGTCTAGATGCTTCACATGTCTTTCCCAGTCCCAGTGAAACATTTCACCATAATCGTCCTAGAAGTGCTAAGGGTGTGTTTTTTCAGGTACAGGGTCCATGCTGTTAGCTCCAGCAGAGAAGAGTGAAACAGTGTCATTTTATTTTTCAATCTCTTCCCTTCAGAAAGCTTGGCATCAAACAGATGGCCTCTGGTGGTTTCACGCAATGCACCCCTTCACATAGCATATGCCTTGTTTTACTGCAATCAGATTGGAAATGGATATACAAACCCCTGGCCCTTCATTTATCTATGAAAGTCTGCAGCCTGGTGTCTAAACAGATGCTTTGCTCAGGTACAAAACTAAGTGTGTGTGTGTGTGTGTGTGTGTGTGTGTGTGTGTGTGTGTGTGTG
>CALSBZ010004135.1:69689-85621 GCA_943591055.1 Gobionotothen gibberifrons
TTTACTCCCTTCTGAATGAATTGGGAAAGGGCATAGTTTTCTGAAAAGAATAAAACTGTGTCGTTTTTCAACTCCGATGAATCAGCGTGTGAGTCAGTTAATGGCCCATTACAAGGTCCTGTCTTTTTTCTTTTAATGTAACTATGGTAACAATTTGTGAAAATGCCAAGAAGGATTTAGTGTATGTCCCAGAATGCAACAGCAATTCTGCTAATGACTCATTCTGACTTGTCCTCAGTTACGATAGATGAAAGATAGACGACTCTCTAAGAACCTGATGGAAGGAACACGATACAACCTTAGAATATTTAACATGTCATTTAAAGTGATCACACTTGACTATTCAGAACATCAGGTTATGATAATTGAATCCATATGAGTATGTAATGACAACTTCTGACTTATCTTTATACTTTTCACAAGTTTATACGATATCAGGATTGGGATAATTTACATTCTATCGTATCACCTTCAAACTAACAATGAAGTCTCTTCTGAAAGAACTCATTTACAACATAGCCGAGTAAACAAAACTATCAAACAATTTGATCAGAGCCATTATTTGCCAAATTGGTGCAACTAAAAGTACAAGAATAAGTTGAACACAATGAAAAACACAATTATAAAACTGGGTTTGATGAATACATCTACATTTTATACGGGACAAATATATCTTTCTGTTTGTTGTTATTCTATGATATTAAAATGAATACCACATTATTATACTATTTATCATTATACAATTTTTTATAAAAACATAATGATTGATCTTTTCATCTACAATAGCAATAATAAGTTTAAATCTTTTTTCCTACAGTCTTAACATTTTTTATATTTCTGTATTTAAAAGCAAACTCAATGGGTAGGTGTTAGGTTGTGTTCTTTCCCTAACCCTAACCCAACCCTTTGACAATAGCAGCGTCTTGATATCAAATGTGATCAACTGCATTAAAAACTACTCCCTGTCTGCCACCCTGCAATAACATACTCTTTCCACATGCTCATGAAATGTGACTGGCAATAATCCCCAGCCCACGTCTTCTTTTGGACTACATCCAGCCCTTAAGTGCTTCCAGGGGAATCCAATTCAATTGAGGTTAATACAACAAGAATACATAGTTCAAGGTATTTTGTCTGAGGTGCCTTTGTAGGAAGATGTGTCTGCATCCATTGAGGCCCTCAGCTAATGTAATACTGAGACTACACTGAAAGTCATAATCAGGTGCCATCGCATGCGGCCTGAAAACATACATACAGTTTTTGCTGAGCTGTCCTTGTCAAGGGACTTCCTCTTAGAAATAGTGTGCACACTGTCACCTAACAATTGGTCCAGTCCCATTCGGGGCTCTAACCTATGTGCCTTTATTTACCCAAGATGCAACTACTGAGCACCTGAGCTCTGAACAATTCAACCTCTGAACTTTGATGCATCTGCCTAATGTTATGTTCCATATGTATCATATTCATTATTATCTTCACAATGCAGCGAGAGAGGTTAAGTTGAGGGCTTTTGAGGGTCTCTGCAACGCCCACAACAACACTCCGTCCCTGCCTGAACCTCTACTGACTCCTTTGACTCTAACTCTGGATTAGAGCTGATTATTGAGTCCATTAATAGGTCTCATCCCAACAAGGATCACAACATATGACTCCCCTCTGCCTGCTTGAACAAATGCCCCAGAAGCACCGAGTCATTTCAGTAAATGACTCTTTGGCAAATGAGCTCTTTGATCAAGTTAGTGTTGGGCTATGAGAACTACAGCAATTACATCTCAGACGGCCCCTACATTTAGTTTACAGCTGTGTTTTTTTAGTTGAAGCAGAATTCTCTGGTTGAGTAATGTGATGCACCGAAGAAGAAACAGTATCCATGCTGCCATTTGAACAACAGTCATCTATCAAAGAGCCAACTCACCAAGACATCAGGGTGAGAACTGGTCGTTTCTCACTGTGCATCCAAAGATGTCTTGAAGGGTTCTTCCTACAGTAAGCCGTGATCTGTGTTCTTGATATTGTTCATTAAACCGTTTCTGTATAATCCATGTGATGTTAGGTTGAACTATTATGCGTTGTTCTGATAAGCAAATAAGATCTCATTTGTATGCGCTTTTCAAACGATGTTGCCGTTGTTCATTGGGAGTGTTAGGAAGGTATCTTTTGATGTCCTGGATTACTTTATCAACCAATGACTCTTAACATAAATAAGGTGGTCATGTCGGTATTGTCTTAAATCTGATTTAAAGAAATGTGAACAGAATGCCCTTTGCAATGAATAAGATGTGGCCAGTATTTAAGTCAATAACATAACAAAGTTAGTAACACTATCAACATAATATTAGCACAGATTCAACAGAATTGACTTACTTTGGGAAAGAGACGTCAATAAATCAGCGAATCAACTACCCAGTACAAACGCTTGGTTAGCCCTCCTTAAAATCATTTGGTTTGTAAAATACTGTCCAAGCTGGATCTAGAGTTATTTTCCCTCTCCATTCATTTGACTAAGTCCAGACCAAATGTCACAATGCCATTATGGAGCTGGGGCTTATGGAAAATGCAAGAGTGAATGCTCAATGGGCCCAATCTCCGGAAGATCTGGGTCATTTTGTACTTTAGAGAAGTGCTGGGCGGTAAACCGTTTCATACCGAATACCGTGAACTTTATACCGTATGATATATATTTTTCATATTCCGCAATACCGTTGAAAAAGTGGCGAGAGGCGCTCAAGCAGTGCAGCAGTGAAAGCTGCCGATAATTGCGCGGAGGAGAGGAACTATGTCTGTCGTTCGGAGGGTTTTTGGATATACTTTTTTTTTAAATATCGTGATGTGAGTTTTTTGTCATACCGCCCAGCCCTATTTTAGAGTCAGGCCTTTTTGTCTTCATGCATTACTGCGTCATTTTCATAGGAATGACAGGGTCCCACCTCCAATGCTGTATCCAGTTCTCTACATCCATAGCATAGAGCTGTCGGCAGCCACAGGACACAGATGTAGCCTTACGGCTCCTACACACGGCGGCGTGCGTTGACGCTTGCCGGCGGGCGTCTCTGAAGCTCGACCAACAACCAATCACATGAATCTCCCGCCCCTGACACACAAGCACGCGGTTTGATTGGCTAGAGCTTGTACTGGCATATGATTCGATTGGCTGAAACCTCCGTCGAGGCGTCAAAAGTAGAACATTGCTCTACTTTTGAAGCGAGCAACGCGAGAGAAGCTACGCTTTGCTCCCGCAATGCAGTTCGGCGAATCGTGACGTCACCCCATTCAAAGTGAATGGGCAGAAGCGTTGAAGCGGCAACGCACGCCGCCGTGTGTAGGGGCCGTTAGTTAGAAGGTAACACTTACAGTGTTGGCTCCATCTCCCGGGCCTGATGAGCGGTCCCCTGAGGGGCTGCTCTCCTGGATGGGAGGAACAGGACAAAGATGCAGGTCTTTTACTCTCTTTGGATTTAGTCCAAACATTACACAGACTTTACTGCCCCCAGTTAATGTTAGTGCTACATTAAAAAAAGAAATTGGTGAAATACACTACCTGCTTTTATAGAGTTTAACCAGTGTGGTAGAATTGTATATATTCTTGCCCTTATCTTAGTTAGATGTAGTAGAGATAAAGTGCTGCCCCCTATGTCTTTGAAACAGATGGCTTGGGAGAACACATTGCAACTGTAAGAATATGTTATGTTACAGAGTGTGCTTCCTCTACTTCTTTTTCTACGGGTATCTATATTTCTTCTAACAAAAGGTGTCTTAAAATGCTGTGAAAGGTGTGTTATTTCCACAATTTACCAGGATAGTAGTACTTTCCACCCCCCCCCCTCCTTCTCAGATACCCACTTACATTCTGATGGGCACTGAGCAGCAGGGCATGTGAGCAGCCTCTGCCAAGCGCTGGTTGACCTTGAGCGACACAAAGACACAGGGAAAGAGACAGAGGGACAAAAGCTTTCCATTATAGGCACATGTGTTTATTGTGTATCCCATTCAGCAGCAGAGCAATGGGCTAAATGAACCCCATGGACAAATAAAAGAAATAGAAGCCCAATAACACCAGCCTGATAATAAGAACAGTATACGTATATACTGTGGATATTGTCCCATTCTTCCGTTTCTTCTGGCCTTTACCTACACTGGACCTTGGAGACGAGCCAGTGTGTTAACCTGTGAGGCGGTTTAATATTCTCTTGATCTTCTAAATATATTTTCTTATCCTTCTCTTGAGATCAATGCTGTTTTATATGTTCAGACACTGGGCAGAGTTTGCTGGCCCACAAGGACAATAATACTTGTGAGAGTGAAACAGTGAGGGAAATGTACCTCAGGTCCAATCGCGTTAAGTGACATTACCAAATCAAGAACCGCCGTGCGAAGATAACGAGAATCTAGAACTCCTAAGGCTCATGGATTGGTATATTAAAGGCTGGAGGCTAAGTGTTTATGGATAAGTCTGAAAAATCACATGTAAAACAACTGTTCCTCCTAACAATTATTGTGGGTGCAGCCAAAGCCAAGATATACTGTATCTTATTCCTCGGTGCCATAGAGCTTCATTGTTTTACAAAGGCTATTAAATACACATGAGGCACACTGCTGCATTGCGTGACATGATTCTTTATTATGATATACACATAATACAGAAGTAGGCCCCAATAAATGCAGTGTTTACTCTCGATAAGTAAAGTGTGCTAAAAAACGTAAGTTCTCTGCTGTATTTGTAAGACAGCGTTTTTTTTTATGCCTTTCAACCTTGACAAAGGCAACGCATGCCTAGTCCACTAATATAACCTTTCACCACAAAAGAACTAGACAAAGAATAACACCTGTAATATGTAACACTTGTGCTTCTATTGACTAGCGCTCCAGCACATTGTACGTGATAGGCTAAGGGGCGGGACATCTGGGCTCTGGTTTCAGACAGAGGGTGAAAAGAGGTGCTGCAGCACAGGCAGTGGGATACAAATAAAGACCTTTTGAACATTAAAGCATGGAGACACGTCACAGTAGAGACATACATGCTGTATCAATCTGAAGAGGGGCATAATAGGGCCCCTTTAATGTTCTTGGTATTGTCTATTTGCCACACCACCAATGTGTACATTCTGTCAACTTTCCGTGTCCTCTTGAGCCTTCCACGCACGTCCCTCCAATTCAAAGCTTTTTTCCTTGGTGCTTATTTATTTAAATCATTTCTCTTTGCCACATACAAGCTACTTAGATTTCATTTACTCCAATGTTAGCAAATGGACGGATGTTTCATGAAAATGTATCAATATGTCTTCAACGTGTGTATTCAACAATTCCAGTTTTTGTCTTCTATTTTTTAAAAGAAAATTAATGTTTGTCTAGAACTCAAAAGTAGTTTGCTCCGTCTTGTTTGTGTTTCTCCTCATGTTTGTGATCTGAGCACTTGCAGAACACGCAATGCCATCTATCACTGTTTTCCAAGCATTAAATAAAGGTTAAATAAAGAAAAGATGGATGTGACCTTCCTCAGCCATGGCTTTAGCGGTGGCAAACTTAAATGAAGTCTTCCACCATCACGCTTGTATATAACTCTTCGGCAGAGAAGAGAGAAGCTTTACTCATCCCTCTCAGACCTAAAGTGATTTAGCAGAGATTGCAGTTTGAGATGGCTGACCCTTCTGTTTTACCCACCGCTGACCTTTTCTTCAAACTCCCAATTAAAGTCCTTCATTTAGACATGGTGGTTCAGCTTAAGTCTCTGTAGACGTTGACCTTGCCTCTATCGAAACCTTAAGTCGAGAAGTCCACACTATTATTCTCAACAGCATTTAGTTTTACAATCCTTTTTTTAGAAAGAAGAAATACTATTTGCATGAGAATGTACTGTATTTGGGTTTGTTCTGAAAATGTTGGTTTCATTTTACACAACAAAGCTCTTTCAAAAATCAAGTTTTTAGTCATGCTAATAACTGCAAATGAAAGGAGGACAGCTATATATTATGTCTGAAGCCGAGGCTATAGGTTTACACTTTCTTATCCATTTCTATGTCGTCAAAGACAAGCTGAATCTCACCTGGAGTCTTTGATCACAAGTCCTGATTCCACTGACTCAGCTACATTACACTAGCACCATCATTGGTTTGAGTGAAATGTGAGAGTTAGCACTGAAATAATGTTGATGTTTTAGCACAGTATTCTATGTTCCAGGCATGATGTATAAAGGAGAGGGTCTTCAGCAAATCAGGTTGTTAGAGTGGGTATGATATGGATGTGTGTTTCCCAATTCGAGAACACGAAAATAGACTTTCCAAGTAATGAGGATTTATTCAAGCTGTCTGTAACAATTGACTTGACACAATCAAATGAATACTCATGCACAAATCAAACATAACTAGGCCAACAAGTAAAATACATTACCGCCATAGAATGGCGAGAGAAACGGGAGGGAAGAAAACACTGTTGCCACATACAGAAGTTACAAATGTTTAATAATATCAACAAATAAACGTATCAAAGTATCACATTAACGTGTGCACTTTCTAACAGGATGAATAAGACTTTTTTAAATGAAACATTTGGCACGCTGCCATCAGTTCAGAATTATTTTGATCTATGACCGCAACCCCCCTGAAAAGACTCACATTCCCATCAGCCTCAGCTGCCCTTTGGCTTTAGCGCTGATTAGCAATAGAAAGATGGAGAACACTGAAACATCACACCTACTAGACATCAGCATGGCCTTTGTGAGTATATTAGATTGCAAGGGTTAGCATGTAGCTGCTAGCTAGCTGTTGTAGTCTCTTTGTCTTGTTTTGCAATACTTTTCCATTTACATTCTATATATATATCTCACTAAAAAGTTAGAGTTGCAAAGCTTGGAATTGGAAGCCCATGATTCATGAGATGAATGTGCTGAAAACAACACAGAGTGCAGCCATTTTTTTTATTTGCGAAAATGCCATCATAATAATTGAAAGAAATTCTATAATCACGTAAAAAATAGCCCATTCAACACGTTGAGGCTGATATCACCGCATATATTTCAGCATTTGGCCTGGGTCGCATATTCGTCTTGATGAGCCACGAAGAAAAACACAAAGTGTACTACTGCAGTCTGCAGGGGGATGATGAATGAGAGAGAGAAAGTAAAGAGAGTGATCATCCAAAGCCAAATAAGAGTCACCCGAGGTGGAGAAAGGGGAAGACATGAATAGAGAGAGGAGTAAGAAGACAGCTAGATGAAAGAGGGAGAAGCAGTCATGTGCAGAGATTGAGAGACAGACAGATAGAAAGGCACACACACACACATCCAAAGGGGGAGGGGGCTTTTGAAGGCTGGATAGATTGCTTTGAGGTGAGGATTGAAGAGATGATGGCTTTTAGCTGTGAGGGAGGCGGCCCGAGAGGTCTGCCCCAGAATCAGCTGTCTGAACTCAGCTGCCAGCCATGAGGGATTACAGCAGGCCGGGTCAAGGAGAGCACACTCTCACAAACAAGGTGTCACTTAGAGCTGTATACAACTTGTAGAAATAATATTCTTCCCCAAAACAGAAGGATTGAGTCCTACACAGAGACTAATGACCTCCTTTACTTCCAGAAGGCTTCAGTTTCCTAATATCCTATCTGCTCGAAACTAAAAAAGCCATAAATCAGGAACACAGGACTCAGCTGGCCCGGGGGACGATGAGGACTTGGACCAGAAGACACATCCTTACCATTTTTGGCATTGATTTTTAAAATTGATTACATGACCCGACAACAAGCCACTAGTAATTACTTCAAAGTGATTTTCAAATATGAACTAAAATGTCCCCCGCAGGACTCAGGGCTTGTTCAGTCAGACGCCAGGCCAATGGACCACAGGATCTGAGGCCAACTTAAACTCTGGGCATTGTTACTTTTAACAAAACATCCGGCCAAGCTGTAATGGAGACAGTTGGGTTTTCAGTCTTTAACAGAAGATGTGTAGACTTTAGGCTGTGCTGATATCAATGGGGAGCATGTTGACGTTCACCATTGGTAACGGATGACATGTAACTGCTTTACAGGATACAAAATATGGTCCTGATTGTGTGCCTCTCCTGTAAAGCTGCTACATGTGCAGCTGGACACTGATTTATTGAACTAAACTACAGCTTGCTTTAATTGCCAAGGTAAACTATAATAGCATTTGTAAACCAACTATTCTTAAGTCCTAATGTATCATTTATTAGGATACATTTTTGATATTGACATTCTGATGAAGGTACTTCAAAAAAAACTGTAACAAAAAGTTTAAAAAATAAAGGAAATACAAAAAGAAAAATATTTTATACTAATTTTTCTTTCTGTAGTTTTACAGAATGCACTTATTTAAAAGCCATCCTATATATATGTTCTTCTCTTGTCTTATTTGCATTGGGTCTGATATTGAGGTATTCCAAAGGTAGCGGAAATAAATAGGGTTACCATAGCAGCACTTTGAATTGCTGTGTGCTGAAAGGTGCTATATAAATAAACTTGCCTTGCCTTACATTACTTTAATATTTGGATAGTTAAATAAGGTTACTGATACATTTGTTCGCATGAATATGGTCACAAAATAAATGTTTAAAGTAAACCTCCTAAGCCTGTTCGCAAGTGAGCCGATTAGTCTAGTAACTGTAACTGTCAGACTTAGTACACTTTTCATCAAAATCTTCACATGCATTCATGATGAGTTCTTATACTTGAACTTCTTATACTGTAATATACAGTATTATGAACCCCACTGATCTCTAGTCTGAACGATATTTAATAACTCAAGGATTAATCATGACTTCAACATGACTGCCGTTCAGGATGTGTTTTTTCTGCAGATTGTTGGAAGACGTCCAACATGTTCTTGTTAAAACAGACATTTGGTGAAAATCAAATCAATAATCCACAAAGTTTGATGATGAAATTACATTCTGAGGATGTGGCGATGCCTTCATCAGGTTTGTCATGGACATATTTGCAAGACTCTTACTGACAGCTTCTCTTACTGCCTGGAACATCCATCATGAATATTTCATGTAGTGAAGAAAAACTTGACAACATCCAAAATAAAAAAAGAAATGTCTGTATTGGCCCATATGTGGAACCTATGGACCTTGTCTGACTATAAATATAATATATAAACCATGAGGTGATAGCTGCCTGACACAGAAATGAATTCTTGAGTCCTATTTTCTCCAAAAAATAGTTTTCATGGAGGTGCTACTATATCTGGTTGGAGAAGGAGTGAGCATACTGTAAAGCCTAAACATATCTGTTTTACTCTCTTAAATTCATTTGAGAATAAAAAGGTAGCTGCCACTTACAGAATGTCTGAAAAGTGAGTTTAGTTATTTTTCTAGTGTGGGAAACTTTCAATATTGCCTTTAGAGTTTTGTTGCAGATATTTAAGCACTGTTTCCTTACAATTATGCTCCATCCAGCAAAACTACATTCCCAATTAAGTTTAGATAAAAAAATGTATCTGGCTCCGGCTCTGTTGTGATTTGCCAACAGCTTAGAGATCTCTTGCCCTTAGCCTATCGTGTACAATATGATGGAGCGCTAGCCAATAGCAGCACAAGTGTTACATATGTGATGTCAGAATGTTGGAGAGGTAAACAAAGGAATCCAGTTTGAGTCCAATTGAGGTGTTTCAGGCAGGGGGAGGGGGGAGAGGAGTGTGTGGGAGAGAAACTCCCTCTGGAGGCAACACAGGGGCCGTTTCTCAATCTCGAGGATTTTGGCTTCCAAGCCAATATTTCAAGGATGCTACGTCATCGAGTGCCGCCGAAGGACTGCTCCAATCTCCAGCATACTTGGAATTCCACCGAGGCCGCGTCCTTGGTTTGGGGGAAATTTCGAGGCTGCACATGGGTAGACTTCGCGTCCTTAAAATCCCCACAATGCTTTGCGCACGGACCAATTTCAAAAACCCTTGCGGAGAATGGCTGAACCGACGCAGCACACATTTAAATGTAAGTATAGTGGCGTAGAACATGTGTTGGTAAATATGTGACTTTGTTACATTTGTTATCACCAAAAATGGTGTTCCGTGAAAGTAAAGCAAGTTCATAATTAGATATTAGGTATTTATTTTTTCGGTACAGTTTATGTTGAAACCGTTAGAGAGAGTGGCACACTTGTTAGCCTGTTCCATTCTTCTTCGTTTTCCGAAGCCGTGGCTTGGAAGCATACTTGCTTCGTTTCTGAAGGAAGTGACTTGGAAGTACGCGACTAGTACAAACTCCCAGCAAAGCCTGAAGCTCCCATTTGAACCTTGACATTAAACAACAACCTCAAACAGTCGGTCTGCTGTGTGAAACCAGCTGAACCATCAAGAACCTTTGAACAGAAGCCTCCCAGGGTTCCACACAACATCACAACAGCACTGTGCTTTAACACAAGTGATCACAGAGTGCCCCGAGTCTTAAGTCTGCATCTCCCTTCTTGTGTCTCACTGAGCTGTCCGCTGTGATTGATGAAGTCACTTTGACCCTCCGTTGGTTTCTCAAAGCCCCACTTCCCCTCTAGCTACGGGCAACTTCCCCTCTGCCTTTCTCTGTCTCTCAGCTCCTTTCTCTTAGTCCCCTTTCTCTTCCTTTGGCTGTGGGGTACCATTTTTCTGAGTGTCACTCCAGTTTTCCCTCCTGCTTCGGCTGGTGGTGATGCCGTTGTTGAATGTATTTTCGTTAATTTAACATCTTTAAGGCAATACTGCAGCCTTCTGAGTCACGACTGATGGCCATGTAAGGATGAAAGAGCAAAGAGACAACTATTATCACCAGGGGTCATTTATAAAGGGATATACGCTCAAAAAATGGCGTACGCCAGTTTCTACGCAATGTTTGCGATTTATAAAATACTAACTTGGCGGGAAAACGTGCGGTCCTCCACGCAAACTCTAACCCATGCGTACGCACTAAGCAAAAAAACGGGAGAGACGAGAAACTGCGACACCGTTGGCAGAAGGAAGAATGGAGAGAAATATGTGGAAATAATACCATAAATAAAATGTTACCTCTCATTTATCATATATGAAGAATTCATAACTTGGAGATTCCTCGATCATTTCTTACAGTTTCTCATCAAGGGGGGGTCTCCTGTCCCCGGTACAAACACACTGCCTGAGGAAGGCTATGTGTATTATTTTTGTCATTAACATTTTTCGGACCACTTATTTATTTATTTTGGTGACGATCCGACCTCCATGCTGCTACTCTGGTTCAAACTGCATCCACCAAACAATATGATTTATCTCGACCTCCCCAAAATAACCAAAATCTGACACGGTGTGAGATGGTTTTTTTAGCTGTTCTGTCGTCATTTCCTGCGATCTTCTTCATAAATTCAGTCAAAATGAATGAATGAATGGGCGTTTCTTTGACTATTTATAGGCAAATATGGGCGTTACGTGAAGCCCGCAAAAGCTGCACCGCATTTCGAGTCGGTTGTGATTTATAAAGGGAAACCGTCGTAGGAAGTGCCATTGGCACTTTCCTCGCCGGTACGCAATGTTCGGTGAATCGGAAAATGTCGGAAAATGTATGTACCTATTTTTCGGATTTCTACTACGTAAGCAACCTTCCCACGTGAATCCTACGCACGGCGTTATACATGAGGCCCCAGGACACGAACAATCACAATGACATATATTTAGTTTTATAATGATTTCATTACATAAGATTCCACTGTTATGATGAAGTTCAATCACACACAAAGGTCTTTTAAAATTAGACATATCACCAAAAGCTCTTAAGCTGCATTCACATACATTTGAAAAAATAACATTAGACAGAATTTGTGGGGGTTTTGAGCATCATTTTGCAGGCCATGTTTGGTCATGAGCTTGCAATGTTTACCCTTATCCACCAATAGCACTACGTTTTTCAAGTTGCCTTTTGAGGCTGAATTCTTTAAACTTTTTTGCCATTTTATTTTTCCCCAAAAAACTATTGGTAGTTATTGGATATTTAGTATGTGCTTTAACCAAGCGGCAAACTCTGTGGCAGTGCCGGGACGCCAATAAGGAAGTGCCACAAACTGTAGTTCATCTATTGGCCGATAGGCGATGACTGCAAAAATGATGAATTTCCATAGACCCCCATGTTAAAATGCCCAACTTTACAGCAGAAATAAACATGTTTCTACCCCTGGATGCAATACAAAGTATTCGGGATATCGTTAGATTCCACCTTCAGGATTATGAATCTGTGAGTGAATTGTTTTATAACATGACCCTTTTATTTATATTAGGTCTTAAAGGTTTTGCATAAATTAGGGCGTGGTCACATTGAGTGACAGCTCTGTCAAGTGACTGCTGCTGTTAGCTTCTTGTCTCTCTGCTAGCAGCTCCGTGAAGCTACAGGGACTCTGCCTGCTCAGTTCATCCAGGGAACACAACTTGACCCCGGCCGTGTTTGTTTGTTCTTCATGCTTATATATCGGACTATTGTGACTCGCTCTGCGGTTGAAACAGACGTGAAATGTTAGCACTTTATTTATGTGTTTTTGATTTTAATCAGCTACATAATGAATGTTAATGCTTGGGTTAGCGTGTAAGCGAGTGGTAGCTACATCTGTGCTAACGATGCTAATCGTAGCCTCCAAGTTAAAACCATAGACTGTATATATAAACGTTAAAACGAAATAGACAAGTGTTAAGCGGGATAATACTGTAGAACAAACGGCTTCTGTTTGAGGTTGATAAAATAAGGTCATCCTTGTAACTTAGAGAGATATTTTATTATGTAGGTAGGAACTGTATGCATCGCTAAGGTTAATTTAAATTGGCTATGCTCAAGTATGTCGACAAGCTAATGTCAAAGTAGTGTATGTGAAATCAACCTCACAATAAGATGTATGTATATTACAATTATTAATGTCATATTTCAAGATGATTACTTAGATATTACATTTAGATGTTAACAAGCAATATGACTTTGTCAGCTTTCTAATGTAATGTATTGAAGGCAAAGATATTTAACACATAGTGAGAACTGCTACTATTTATCTCTCAATATTGTCTGTAAAAAACGTGGTAAAAGTTATTCTTTCAGTGAGACAACAGAGCAAGCTTCTACAGTTGCACTACGTTTTGATAACAGTTCAATATTATTTTGATAATAAAATATATTTCAATGTTGATGAATTTCATACTGTTCATTCATAATCTGATTGTCTTTGTAGCTCACTGTTGAAATAAAAAACATTACAATTACAAAATAATTATATACAGCCCCTAAACACACAAACACACCGCTTCATGAATAACACACTTGTTCTGCAATAATATGTTTTATGTTTCCTGTAATTTCTGTTAGGAAAGGACATGCCTGAAAGACACGACATTTTCTCCTTCTCTGAGGGTCAAGAAGAACATCCAAGAGGAACATTAAAAGCTGGTGTTATGAGATTTTAAGACCAGTACAGGACATTCACTAATAGACTGCTTTTATTGTGAAAACACAGTCAGCTGATCGAATGCAGCTATTTCCACATCTACACTCCATCAGCTGATTATTTCTATTTGCCTCACTTTATGAGCTTCACATCACTTGTGCCTTGTACCGCAGAGTTTGCAACGTCACAAATAAATGGGGCCAATCTTCAGTCAGATGTGAATGTGTAATCTAACATTTTCAGTACGAATAATGGACAAAAGGAGTGCAAATACAAATACAATTTATTGAAATGTGAACCAAAAGTTAATCAAACATGTTTTAAATAAAAAGCACTTATGGACAGAAGGTGTAAACACATTTTTTTTTTATCAATATGTTTATTGATTTTCAGCATACAAACAATCACATACATAGGACGAAGACATAGAGCCCAAAGCAATACATACATATACACTGGACAACTACATTACATTAAAGAAAAAATAACGACACTAAATTAAATTGGTACAACAAGGGCACTTTAATACATCGGCAACCATCCAGTTTTCCAGCAATAGGACCGTATTTCTGCAGAGGCTATCACAGTAATTTACATTTTAACATATTATATCATATTATATCATATTATCCTGCCCCAGGTTCGTTCAGAAATTGAGATAGGTCGTTGTTCTTGGTATACTGTATAAAACGTCCCCAGACCTTCTGGAACAGTTCTTGTTTGTCTTTGAGAATGTAAGTGATTTTTTTCTAAAGGCAGACATTGTGAGGATTTACAGCCTGCCTCCTCCTATTCCTCTTTGTCTATGTTGTGTTGTCTTGATCTGTCTTTGGTTCTCTGTCTGCGTTGTGTCTGGTCTGGATCTGTCTTTGGTTTTCTGTCTTCGTTGTGTTTTGTCTTGTTTAGATCTGTCTGTGATTCCCTGTCGTTAGTTTCCCTGGTGTGTCTAATTTACCCGATTGTGTTCACCGGGGGCCTTTCTCATTTCAGCTAATCCCCCTCCTCGACTCCCCTCCTCGACTCCTATCCTCGAGACTTAGTCCCGCCCACAGGAGATGCGAGCGGAGGAGCGGAGGAGTCGAGGAGGGGAACCGAGGAGAGAGGAGGGGAAGAAGCAGGCGGTTAGAGAAATGAGAACTCCTCTCCTCTGAGCGGTCATTTTAAAGAGACGTCCATTAATGATGACAGGAGGCACAGCAGCCCTCTGTCTGATGGACAGATGTGTTCATGACCACTTATATATTTACTTTTAATTCATTCACAGTGCGGTATAATGATTTGTTCCGCTGCTCTCAGCTCCTCCGTTTCCACTTCCTCATTCTTCTCCGTCTCAAACATTCCTGACATTCCAGAACGCACGCTTTTATATATAAGATGCGGACACACACACACACTTACACACACACATATATATATTGTATATATTTATATAAATATATACAATTTCAGAATCAAACAGAGCACTCTCATAATAACGTAACACTATCAGAGACATATATCCCACCCCCCCTCTGGTCGCTACAATGAGGAAAATAAATTACGGGCCAAAAGTTGTATTTACAAGTATTAAAAGTTAGCAGAGACCTGTCTGTCCGCTGCATCTACGCACACACTGTACCACACACACCTACAGCTCCTAAAGCATAATCAGGCTACAGCCGTTGTGTATTTTATTATGTGAAGCACTAAATGGTTTTAGAAAAATATCGACTCTTTGCTTGTAGATATCTACTAAAAACTACAGCAAATAAAGAGAGTAGGCCTGTTACACTGAGTGATATATATTTTACACACTGCTCTGCTTTCTGCACGGACCGCACAGCTGTTCTCACTGTAAACATCGTGTCGCGATGAAAGCAGTTAATCAAATAATATCCAGGGGATGCATGCAGAGCTGTGATTGGCCATGCGTCACGACTCTCTGAAACATCTCTGTTGCCGGAAATGCATCCACGAAGGAGCCGTGGAGGACTGTGGAGGACCCATCAGTGTATCCTCGGTCATAGCTCCTCCAGAGAGCCTCCTCGACGCTCGATCCTCGGTGCTCGAAGTGCATTTAGAGAAATTAGATGTCCTTCAACATGGTGCGCTGAAATTCATTTCCGGGTCACTATCGGAGGACCGAGGAGTCGAGGAGTCGAGGAGTCGAGGAGGGGGATTTGATGAAATGAGAAAGGCCCCTGGTGTCCTTGTGCTTCTCCTCCCCTTCTCAGCTGTTTTGTGATTACCCCTCTGTGTATTTAGTCTTGTCTTTTCCTTTGTTCAGTGTCGGATCGTTTTGTGTGTTGACTTCTGCCGAGGGTCCTGCCAACCCTGTGTCCTGTTCCGTTGGAGGTCCCGCAGACTACTCTTCTGCCGGGGGTCCTGCCAACCCTGTGTCCTGTTCCGTTGGAGGTCCCACCGACTATTCTCCTGCCGGGGGTCCTACCAGCTCCATGTCCAGTTCCATTGGAGGCCCCGCCGACTACTCTTCTGCCGAGGGTCCTGCCATCTCCATGTCCAGTTCCATTGGAGGTCCCACCGACTATTCTCCTGCCGGGGGTCCTACCAGCTCCATGTCCAGTTCC
>CALSBZ010004135.1:97733-110385 GCA_943591055.1 Gobionotothen gibberifrons
TTGGTGGCATTTCGATGCGTGAGATTAATTTGACTAATTGCAGAACTACTTTATAAACATCGAAAGTGTTTATTTGATAGATAGTTTACCCGCCTCCCCCCTCTCTCTCCCCATACTGAGGCGACCTGAGATCACCCCCGCCCTCCTTTGAGTGTGAGGCCTTCCATCCCAGCTGCCTGCTGTCATAAGGGCCGCTGCGCCCCCTTCGACCCACAACAACAACAACAATACACTATATGACATTTATTTTTCTTCATTGCGCTTGTGCCGCCCCCAGTCAAAATGCCGCCCTGGGCAACCGCCCATATCGCCCATATCAATATCCGCCACTGCCTGGGTGCCAACAACATGGCAGCTCTTTCACTCGAACACCTCTCCATTGATGCATGTCTTTGTGCATCTGCCAACAGTCACAATTGGCCAACTTTATAATCCCTGAATGTCACAGCTATGTTCGTCACTTTAGTCACTTTAGTGTTTCTGTTGTGTTTGTGCAGCACTTTTTGTAAAACCTGGGCATGTTTAGTCAAGTTGGTAAAGATGTTTCTTCATTTTCATGTGTTTTGGCAAATGTGTGTAATTTATATTTGCATTGTTTTTGAAGCTGAAGTTCATTTTTCCTAATGGAAATGTTTTGAGCCGTTGTAAAGCATGTGCACCTGTAGGCCACCATCATTGTGGGCCTAATGAACTATAACTGTATATAGACAAAGATTAAAACCTGACTTTCCCCTAGAGGATAAATAAAGTATGCTTCTTCTTCTTCAATTCAAAAGTTTGTTGGTAAGATCCATTATTGTTCTTCTCATGTAACTCTTGGAAAGAAATCGAACAATGACAAAATATACTTTTTGTTTACTTTACTCATGCGTTTAAGTCCTTGTGTACAGTTCCATCATCCGACACTTGACAGCCCATGGAACCACATCTATTTCACAGTATTGTCAATGTCTGCTTGTCTTTTTAGATTAATTCTTTAGCATGACATATTCTGACTGTCTGACATCCAACTCTCCGGGGAGGACTTTTTAAATGACAGTCTAAATCCTGTTTCCTGTTCCTATGCTCTGGTCATTAATCCTCACTGTATGTGGTATATTAAAGCCATAGCTGTGGGAATCTGACTCTTTTAGCCCACATTTAACTAAAGATGGCCTCTCTGTGTGATATCTATAAATCTCTTCCACTCTCATTATGGTTCTAACTCTGCCACCCAATGAGGACGGCGTCCTTTTCCCACTCTCCACTGGGAGATTAAAGGGCATTTAAATATATTTCATTAGTACAATCAGGCCTTGGCTCCACTTTAGCTCTCAGAAAATTGAAACTTAATTGTAATGATTAAGAGTCTCCAGTTCCTGCCAGTAGCGTGGCGTGGGGAAAAAATTAGGGGAAGCCAATAATACGTCCTTTTTTTTGGGTCGGGGGTGTGGTGGTCAATGTAATAACGTAACCAGATGAGTGATTACAGCACCCGGTATCATTTTACACACATTTGTAGCCTATCATAAAGATGCAGGACTTACACACGCCTGTTATCTAACCGACAGGTCCGCACGCACTCTCCAGACGAAACTCTAATAAGCATTCATTCACAAACTAAATCAGGAGACCTTTAACGTTTTACGTCCGATTCGCTCCTTTCTTCCTCGCTGTACACAGCTCCAGTTTGGGCATTGGCCTGTCATCAGATTTTATTTGTTGTTGCTGCTGTAGCGGAAGTTTAGTACAATTATTTTTGATTAAATACTCCAAATCTCCACCCTCCATAATTGCACTTGCTTCAGTTGCTTGCTATACTTTCTAACGGTATCGCTATCTATCTTCTATCGGTTAGATTTATGATTCGAAAATTATAAAAGTAGGGTAGACATGTGGATATTATCCGACTGAACAAAACGTGCATTTATCTAACAGGTTCGTTTTCCACTGACCTTATTTCGAGCTATTTTCCTATGGAGAAATCCCATTGCTTTTTTGTCGAGGGAAGCCGAGCGCAGCTTACTTCCGGGTTTTAGGACGCGTCACTGCAACACTAAGTTGATGCGATTTGATTGGATTGTGAGGCAAGGGAAGCCAGCCGCCTCTGGCTTCCCTTGGCATGGCCCTGACCAATCACAGGTTGGCAGGGACATCACGTGAGCCTCATCTGATTGGTCAATCCCTCCATTTTTTTTCACCAAGGGAAGCCAGTTTCGGCTTCCCTTGGTGGCAAAAGAGAGTGCAATCTACTGTTTCACCATAACATCTAGAGGGGCGCTGTTTCACTCTTTGTAAAATACTCAATGAGAATGGGGGAGAGACGGGCCGGCAGCAACACACAACAAAGAATTTCCGAAACTAAACGAAGTGTTTTTATTTATTTATTAAAATTATAACTACAATCCGAAAAAACAGGGGAAGCCTGGCTTCCCTTGGCCTCCAGGAGAAAACGCCACTGGTTCCTGCTGTCATTTCAGATTCTCCTCCAGTGGCTCTGTCAACACAGTGGGGGGAAGCTGTTATTAACCCAAATGTGGTATATTATTTGTATAGGATACTACAGGCATCAGATTAGATTGACAACATATAATATAAACTGACATTTATTATTTCACAGCTTTAGATGGGGAATGTATATTGAATATATCATTCTACAGTGACTTTGAATGCACAGTTGCATTAATATAAATTCTTCATTATTCATTTTCCTTTACAAAAAAATGAATTAGACAGTCAGACAAATCAGCTAAAGGGGAGTTGAAATAATTAATGTTTTGAGTGCTTTGACCTTAAAATGTCACTAATGTGCAACCTTAACTTTTCTTTGTATATGCCAGAGCAATTACAACGTCCAAGTATGTCATATGATGCCATTAGGCCCAAGATTACCTTTTCCCATAGACTTACATTGGGAAATAGATGTCTGTTAATTAACTGGATACCTTTTTGAACTCTTCTGAGTTAGAACAGTTTAATATCCCTTGTTATAATTATGTCCTTTAAGTCTTACAAAAAATGAATCTAGAGGTATTTAAATTATTTGTTTGAATGAGCCTTGGTCCACTTAGTCCTACATTTGCAATGAAATGTGACATTGTAGTACATTTATATTTGCCAACGACTTATAAATTACATATAATCTACCTAACCTACCTTGACCATTTACATGCACAAAAACCTACACAACACACTACAGGAAAGGGACAACCCTCAAAGCAATAGGGCCCCTTTAAGTGAAAAGAAGGAAGCATGGAAAGGTGACTTGCTCATCTATGCAGAAGATCTTCAGAGATTCAGGTAATCTCATCAGCTCCACTGAGCAGCTTTCATATGAATGTACGTGAGCCCGCCTCCAATGCTGTGCTCAGTTCTCTTTATGCATCTATAGTCTTATTACATACTGCTTGTCAGATAAATTCATCTCTGTGTGATTTTCTAATGTCAAACAGACTAAAGGAGAATGACACGATATTCATTTCACATGAGAGTATAATGGCACATGCTTAAGAAATGTGCAATCAAAACAGAAGTGCATGTCAAGTCTCTGGCGGTGTTTGTCCCAGTTGTCAGACGGAGTCTCCGTGCACGCAGTGAAGCGTTGTGGCCCTCGGGTTTGTTGTGTCTCCCTCTTTGATCCAGTGTTTAATGTCTTTGCTCTTTCTGTCTCTGTTCCACTGTCCCCAGCTGTGCAGTATGTAGTCAGGTAGTTTGACAACGCCAGAACCTTTGAAATGTAAATCGCACCATCGTGTGTGTGTTTGTGTGAGATGCAAAGGTTATTGGCAGACAGAGCGAGCCTATGACTACAAGAATTTGAAATCCATAGGGGCCCACTACTTGGGAGCCACTCGTTTTTTGTATAATTTCAATAAACATGTTTAAAACTCTTGCAGCATCTATTAACCCTTACAGCATGAAGCTGGTCTGAAAGGCTTTATTTTCACTTGTGGTGATTTTCATCAGAGATATAAGCCATTCAAAAAGTTGTCATGCTGTAGATACATTTATAAAGTATATGTTTGCCATTATTATCAGTTACGGCTGAATATTAGTCAGCAAACTCACATTGTTTAGATTCTGCCTTTATTGAAAAGAAAAAAGAAACTGTTCCCATGTATCTTTATAATGGCTTAAACTGGCATCAGAATATATTCCAAACATACCCTGCATTATGGAAAGTATAGCTCATTTCTAAAGATAGACCACAGCCACCTGGAGCAGCAGGAGGACAGTGGGAGTTTTCTGGATGGCTTGATTTTCGAAAAAGTTGTTTCTGAAGTCTGACTGTCACCATGCCAACTATCATTCGGAGACCCCAGCAACACGTGGGCGCTGGGGTTGTAAAATGTCTACTTAAATTGGCACGAAAGAAGCAAGCAGACATTATTATATAGCATTTGTCAAAGCAGAGGTTTTTGAACCATGAACGTTAGTTATATAACTCACTTATATAAAACATTATTATAAGGTGGGGTTTTAATTAGTGGCAATACATTTCTTTGAGACACTGATCAAAGGGTGTTCAGTCCTTTGAACCCTCCATACACACTGTTTGAAAAATCGCACAGCTGCTTGTCAGAGTAATATTTCAGATACATTTTTTGCTGTGCAGACAACAACAAATTATGAAAATGATATCAGCTGAACTTTCTTTTAACATGCAACGTGGATTTTTTTGGCCACTTGACATTATTTCAGCTTTAAAGTTCATATGGCGAACATGACAGCAAACATTAGATGTAATTTAGCTCAAACTGCTTAAATATAATACACAATTAAATACAGTTGACAAAACAGGAGAAATGTGTGGCTGAGAGTCCTGCCCAAGGACACATGTTGACTGCAAGGGGTGGGGATTGAACCACTGACCCTCTGTTTGGTAGAACACTTCACCCCTGAGCCACAGCCATAGCAGATACAGAACAACCTTATCATTCATTATAAGCAAAGACCTTATCTAAGAAATTGACCAGGTCATTGTAACACCATCTGTTGGTTTATGGACTAATGTTGTGAAACCTTGAGTGATTTTTTGACTGTCGACATCTTCTTTTGACGTCGCCATCTTGATTTACCTTGAGATAACGACTAGATTACTATTCATGAAGCACATGTAAAAACAAATAGTATGACAAAGATCTGGGCAAGCAAAGGACTAAAAGGTTAGGCTGAAGTGTCCCATTGAAAAGTCTGGATCGGTAGCAGTCTCAGAAATAGAATTTTAGGAAAACTTAGTTTTTTGACTGTGCACTAACTCAACGCTCTACATTAAAATGAAATGACTGCTGTTTGACATAATACTTATAGCTTATGAACGGCCCTGTTTGTAAAAGAGTGGTCTGGGGATCAGAGTGACAACAAATACACCCTTTTGTTCTTGTGATAATGTTTACTTTATATAGGTAACATAACAATACTACCAAAATTGATTACTTTGTTACTGCATTACTAAGATACTTTTTGTAACACTGTTAAAGTTAGCTGTGTGTGAGGCCTGACTGAGATAATAATACATGCCAAACAAACTCCAGACCTGATTGTTTTCTGACATTGTGCATGCAGTTACTCCTGACATGAGCATTTGTTTTTCCTTATCAAGATACGGAGTCCAGATACATGCTAATGCCAATGCCCCCATTATGCATTATGAATGTCAGCCCAGTAAGAACGGCGTACAGTACACTTAAGGTCATCCGTGGATTATTTTGTCATGAGAATGTTACCTTTCTAATGTTTACCTCCAGATTGCTGTCCAAAGACACAATCGATGTTAATAACTTGGGTTGATCCGCTCTGGAGGTTTGATGGGTAAAAACAGTTTTCTGACCCTGTATTTCAACCCTATCGTAGACCCCAATTGACATGTTATACCCATCTTCCTTCCCACATTTTAGTGGGGTCCATCCCCCAGTTCAACATAGGTAATGAGAGTTTATCTAGCAGGATAAATAGAACAACATCAATAATATTAGATTGGTGATCTTGCTAAAGTGCTTACTATAGCGATCACCAACTTTAACCTCAGAGGAAAAGGTAACAGAATAAAAATCTCTTCTTGACCGAGGCCGTTAATCACTTACGGTCAGTGCTGCTGCTGCTACAGGCAGAAGCTTTCCAGGAAGTGGGGAGTTCATCTGTGTTTGTTCTGATTCTGGAAGTGAATCAATAGAAACTGAATGTTAGGTCCTCAATGTGACAACGGTGAATTATTAGCTACGTACTTGTAAGTGACCTCATATAGATTGGATTTTTTTTGTCATTATTTTCTGGGGCATTTGGCCAAAAACAGAAAGCTTGCTGCCTTGGGACAAATGGCATTGGGACACACATTAATCCTCTACATCAACCTCATAATGACTTGTCTATTGGCAGGCATATTCAGAGTCACAGCTCTGTAAATGCTTGGCTGTCATTTGGTGTAATAATACAGCTGACAGGAGGCCACAGAAACAATGAGGAGCTAATAATAAGCGCAGTGTTGATGCTCATTGTGTTAGCTCTCCAAATGAGGCCAATGTTTGCTGTTTTGCAAACAACATTTTATTCCTGGACCTGTTTCTGGGTTGCTGTAATTGTATTCATCCTGTAGAGATGAATGCTGTAACTCAATAGCTATGCTTGTTTCTCCTTTAGGTAAATAAATGAAGAAATGCTATAAGACATTTTTAGGTAAAGTCATTTTCAATGAACACGGCCAAGCTCGGGTTTAAAGCGAAGTACTCTACCTTTCAAACGAGGAGCTGGAATTTAAGGTGACATTTTATTCAAAAGTTGGCAGTGTGTTCACTCTTTAACATGGGCAAAGAAAATGTTGTTATTTATGGCTAAATAATTGCACTGCCACTGTGAGAAGTGTTCATGTTTGTCACCCTGGGGCTGTCCGTGCTCAAAATACAGTTTCATAATGCCATTTAAAGAGACCCTTTTATTTTTCTGGTGTTTTCCCCTTCCTGTAGTGTGTTCTTTAGGTTTGTGTGCATGTGCAAAGGCTAAAATCCCTGAGTTTCTCTCCTACAGCTTTTTGAACATTAACCTGTTGAACCGCATCCCTGTTTTTCAGGTCTCAGGCTCTGAAATGACATTTCCAGAACAAATGACCATATATTCCCTTCTAAAAGGGGAACATTAATAATCTCTTTTCTCAAAGTAATGATAAACCTGTGAGTTGGACGTAGAGAAGTCAGAATCAATATAGATGTTTTTTTATTTTAAAGAAAATTCAGATTGAACATAGTAAAGAAATGTAAATGATAGTGTCCGTCCAAAAAATCTTTTTTACTTATAGTGAAAAAACCACCCTTGGATGATGGGATGGTAGACTAAAAGCTTTAGGAATCCAAACTATAACATATAATAAGTACCCTGTATCAAGATTGATGCAAAACAAGTGACATTTGACATTTTTAGAGAGGTTTAGCAAAAAAACTCCACCTCTGGGGTGATTTGGGTGGAAATGGGCGTTATTGCCGTTTCTCTAGAACCGATTGGTCGATTTTGGTGATTGACATCTCTTTTTGACCGTTAGAGCCAATAGAATCAAAGGAGAATTTCCACATACACACCAACGTTACCAAAAAAAAGTGAGGGCTTCGCTCATGCAGTTTTGCTCAGAGTGAAGCTATCTCTCGCTCTGACATCTGGAAACGGAAAAGTAGGTTTATTGCTGATGGATTATCAGAAATAATTTCAAAGGGACACAGACACATTGGATTAACCTATGGATTATCCAATGCCATTGAAGACAACTTTTGATCAGACAACAACGAAGGTAAGAGATATTGCCGTTTTAGCTACCTAGCGCCAAGTGTTGTCTGTTTTTGTTTATAAAGTTGCGAGTTCTTATCATAGATTGATGATGTATGTACCGATCGATTCTGTGTCTTCTCACGATGCTAATTGGTGGGTTGGATTTGCAGCTACGATAAGTAATAAGGGTGTTATGAGTGAGTTTCTGTGCAAAACGCCGTTAGCATTTTTTCGCTCGTGGCTAATTCAGAGGCTGAGCGTTAGCTTTGTGGGGTTTTTTTGCAACAAAAAAAAAAGATTAGACTAATCGTTGTTCTCGCGTCCAGGAGAGAAGCTTACAAAGTAAGAGACAATGAAGACATATCTCTGGCATAAAGTTCAAATGGGTTACTTTAATTAAATAGCGTGGTAATAAAACAAACAGAAGGTAGTGGGAGAGAGAGGCTGCAGCTCCCTCTCGCCGTCTGGGCCGTGGAAAAGAGAGCGAACGAAGCTCCCTCACCTGACTATATATCTCTGATTAACTTATTTTATGTATAAAGCTTTAAAATAAATAAATAATTGATACAAAAAAGAGGGGTGGAGCTTATGCCTGCTCATGCGGGAGATTCTACCGTCAGATACTGCGTGATGAAAGTATGGAGCTCAAAGGCTTTCTCTCTTGCCGGTTATACCACAAGGTGAGTTCCTTTTTATTTCCTGCTTCTTCACACACATGCTCTCCAGTACAGGTTAGCTCTGACTGTTAGCGATGCTAATGTAAACACCGACCATATTACGTCAAAAACAGTCGGGCATTGTTTCTGATAGCAACGTTTCTGATAGTGCTGTGGGTCTGCTTTGCCGATATGATGTCAAATTGCCGCAAATCTGGATCAGCTCCGTTATAGCCCCGTTTTTAGATATTTAGGAAAAGAGAGAGGGTTTTATTTTTCTGACGCTGCGTGAGTTCCCTGACACACCGGGGACACATATATGTATCAAAAAGTGCATTTTGCATGATAGGTCCCCTTTAAAGCATGTGAACATGTCACAGTCGAGCAGTGCTTCTCAAAGTGTGGCCCGTGAGCGCCCCCTAGTGGTCCGTGAGTATATTGGTAACATTTCACATTTGAAATAAATAAATACATTTCAGTTTTCCGCACTCTCGCGGGAATATTCCGCAATGGAGCGAGCTTAAGTTTCAATTCACTTGATATAGCCCAGCGCAACACCTTCATCACACAGGTTGCCACTTGTTTGTACCATTTTCAGGCGATTTGTAATCTGTTCGAGAAAAACGATGTGTTTTTTGATATTTGTGGAGTTAGGTGGTCCGCAAGTGTTTTTTTATTGGTTAAGTGGTCCTTGGTATGAAAAAGTTTGAGAAACACTGCGGTAGAGGAACTAATTACAAATAAGAACCTGAAAACTAGGATAATATGTCATATTTAACGTGGTCAAAGAAAATGTTGTTAGTTTATGGCTAAAGCAATGCACTGCCACTGTGAGAATAAGTTCATGTTTGAGTCACCCTGGGGCTGTCCATGTTTAAAATTATGTTTGATGATGCCATTTAATAAATGTTTTTTTTACACACACTGCTTGGTTTCTTGGTGTTTCTATGTTTGCTATTTGACCATCACCTTTGTTCTATAACTGCAAACATACACACAGATACACAAACTGCTGTTATCTCCCCTCTATTCCTACCCAATTTGGATCAAAGTAAACTTAAGGAAGGTGGGGAATGGACAGGAGCAGCCGGTGGGCAGACAGACCTGTTAGCATCAATAAAACCAATTGTGAAACTAATGATTTTCTCCACAGATGTACTTCAAAGTGTTTGGCGCTAATCTACAAGGTTGGCAGGTGAGATAAGGAGTAATGAGCTGAAATGTAAGGTTATCTATTCATGCTGATTTGTGAGGAAGTGGTAATTAATTATTCGTCTGTGATTTATTGTTAGTGGTGTGCCGATGTGTCGGGTAACATCAGCTCACCACACTTTGAGGGCCATAATTCGGGAGCTTTAAAGGTGAAAATCCCAGGAAATCTTTCAGGAAATTCTACTTTTGTCAAGGTTTTATGAGCAACTTAAAGGGTTCACCTCTGACAGTATGTTGCTCTAGTTCATTTATCTTATCCCCTATTCTAATCCTGTTTTTGTGAGGCTTGGGGAATAATTGATTACAGAAGAGGACACATTTTATCCTAAATATCGTGGTTTCTTTTTTTACATATTACACTTAAGTTAAAAACATCTAGTTATATTTTATTTTTCTCTTGTATTTATTCACATTTCATTCAATATTAAGGTAATCCTTAGTAGTTGTAATAATACTTTCATATTTTGATATTGTGGTTTCCTTTTTCTACAGGTAACTAGTAAGTGTAACGTCATACATTTTAAAGAAACCCTCCCAACCCTGTGTATTTCAGTCAATGATGTACTGCTGCATGATAATGGGTCAGATACAGTACAATGTAAAATAAAAATGATGCTAGAGAGAATGATTAATTTGATGTGCATTTTGACAGCAAGGCACTGCAGTTTTCTATTAGGGATCAGAATAAATTGATAGTAAGCTAAAGTGGCTTCATTTGCATACTATTTCATACATGAATGTTTTATATTCAGGGACATTAACGGTCACAAACTATTTAGATTTGCTTTAGATACAGTATGAGGCGCCACTTGTGATAAATATTGTTGAAGTGTTATTGTCTGATTATGTTACGATAGGCAACCAGAGGTACGTTTTGATACTCTGATCTGCTATTGTTCAAAGCCTTTTTCAGTGTTTAGTTATATTGAGGTAACTATGAAACATACAATATACCTAGAATATCAACATGGTATGATACACATCAATGATACACAAGTTACTTATTTTGTTCAGAAGTTTTTCTTCTTCATATATAAATCCGTTTTGAAGATTTGTACTTTTAACTGTATGTGTTAAAGGCTGGAACTGCTTCCTTGCGACCAAACTGTGGATAAGGGTTTGACGATGGATGGATGGAGGATGAAGCAAGTTGGCCAATGGCAGGCTTATGCACAGTAAACAACCTGTAAAAAAAACCTGCATACAAACAAATTCCTTTAACTGTATATGCTATATGTGTGCTGTTCCAAACGTTTCCTTCAAAAGTTGTGCGATTAAAAACAATATATGAAATATGAAGTTCATTGCTCCCTCTAGACATTCCTGAGCAGTAGATTCAATTTTTCCTATGAATGCAGAATGCAACTTCTATAAATCTGATTGCAAGGACCCAAATGACACTTTTGTTTAATGTAATGTACCGTGAGGTAGAATGTGTCTGAAGTCAGCACGCTGCAGCTGGGGCTATTCAGCAGTCTGATATACACGATATAGACAAAAGTATTGGGACACTCCTCTTAATCATTGAATTCAGGTGTTTCATTCAGTCCCATTGCCACAGGTGTATACAATCTAGCACCTAGCCATGCAGTCTGCCTTTACAAACATTTGTGAAAGAATTAGACGCTCTAAAGAGCTCACTGAATTCAATTGTGGTACTGTAATAGGATGCCACCGTTGCAACAAGTCAGTTCGTGAAATGTCTTCTCTCCTAGATATTCCATGATCAACTGTAACAGCTAAGTGGAAATGTTTAGGAACCACAGCAACTCAGCCAGGAAGTGGCAGACCACGTAAAGTTACAGAGTGGGGTCGCCGAGTGCCGAGGTGCATAGTGGGTAAAAGTGGCCAAAGCTCTGCTGACTCAATAACTGCAGAGTTCCAAACCAGCTCTGGCATTAATATCAGACCAAAGCAGTGCGCCGGGAGCTTCATGAGTTTTCATGGGCTGAGCAGCTGCATCAAGCCTTACATCACCGAGCACAATGCCAAGCGTTGGATGTAAAGAACGCCGCCACTGGACTCTGGAGCAGAGGAAACGTGTTCTGTGGAGTGACCAATCACACTTCACTATCTGGCAGTCTGATGGACCAGTCTGGGTTTGGCGAATGCCAGGAGAACGTTTCCTTGTTTTTCTGGGGTTGGCCTAGGGTCAGTGTATGTTTAGGTCATTGGATTTTATTTTCACAAAAGGATATTCAAAAACAAAAAACGACTGGATATTTAATTTTCGTTTTAAAATAGAAAAAACAAAATTGAAATACAAGGCGTTTTTCTTCATCATGGTCGATAAGGGATTTACTAAACTTAAAAAACGGGATGATTTTCATTTTCTACTTCTCAAAACAAAAAATGTAATCACTAAAACAGAAACAAAAAAAACTACAGTTTTTTCATATTCTGCGACCGGAAGTTACCTTACAAAATAGGAAAGCAGACGAAACTCACGGAAGTGATTTCAAAACAAAAGCACTCGTATGCTAAAATCACACTTTGAGGCCCAATCCCAAACCGCTCCCTCGACCCTACCCCTCCGTGACGGAGTGGACTCCGTCTGTAGGCACACTCGCAGCTGAATGAAGTTCCCTCCATTAAGGGTTAAGGGTATAAATACAGCGGCAAGCTTTGGGACGGCCTCCGACGGAAACTGACGTCATGGTGTCCAACCCACATCTCTCGGCTGCATTGACCTGCGTTGCTATCCGTCGCCTGTTAGAGGGTGCAATGGCAAGATCCAACAGAAGGCGCAGAAGGTTGAGGCGCATTTTAGCGATGTGGCAGTGCCAGGTAAACATTTCAATATTGCTAATACAACAATTATCTTTGAACTTTGTATGTGTAGAATAAATAGATATTTAGATATATTTTCATATACATTCATTTATTCTTTCCTTATAAGCTATAGGCTACGTGTATATCTGTATAGTGTCTGTAGAATTCCAACACAGAGAAATGTTGTCAGTAGGTTTATAGAATAAAAAAGGAAAGGTTAATTTGAATTGTTTACAGAGCTGTGTGTGTGTGTGTGTGTGTGTGTGTGTGTGTGTGTGTGTGTG
>CALSBZ010004135.1:127727-147431 GCA_943591055.1 Gobionotothen gibberifrons
TTAAGTAAAAAGCCTCTATTTTCAGAGCAAAATGAGCAGAACTTACAGGTCCACTGCATCGGAGGTTTTCGATCTGCTTGGCAAATCTGAAAATCAAGAACGACAAACCAACAAAAATAATCAAACATCATGTATACAACAATTTAGAAACTACAGTGTTGTATTTACCTGATTCAGAATGCAAAATGTGTATTATGAAATAAGTGAAAGTGAGAAGAGGACTAAATTGCATCCATGCTATTGTTGTGATCAAATTCTAGTGATGTTAAGATAAAGCTCTTACGCCGCTGCTCATAGAAAAAATACAAACGATCAGAGAGGAATTGTGTGTAAAAATACCTTTTACTGTTGTGATTGTGGAGTTGCCACCATCTGTTAAAGCCTGAATGGGGAAGAATAAAACAATTTAAAGCAGCTATTTCTAACAAAAACATAGACATTTAATCGATTATAGCAAAGATTGCAAACATGACAAATCATCACCACAACATTTTTTAAATATGGCATAGCCTTTAAATCACAAAGACCTGGATATTACAACCATCAAATACATATTATTCAACTGAGTATGCCAGCCAACATCTTCACTATTATAACAGATTATGGTTGCATTGAATGTAAACACTATACTCTTTTTAAATGTAGACTAATATCAGAACAGTGATTTAATTGTGTACAGAGCATTTCACTAAAAATATACCAAACAGTTAGCTTTTATGCTATGCCAATTTAAATCAAGTTTCACTAAATGCACTTTAAACATTTCATGCAGGAGTAAAACAACCATTTCAATTGGTACCTCCATATGATTATTGTATATTACATTATTAAATGGTAATAGCCTACTATTACTGTCTACTTAATACATGATTCAGTTGTCACACATTGTTTGAGATTTTTTGTTTTTGTTGAAAATTTCAGGAGATATATTTGTATATCGAATATTCAAATCCATTAATCTGATGCACTTTGAGAGCAACATAAATATAAATAGTGTGTGCTCTTGTAACAATTGTGTGCATTTGTAAACAATTAAAATAGAAAGAAACTGATTGTATAATTATCAACAGTGACTTCAGACGGCAAGAAAGTTACATCGACACCTCACGTTGGAACCTGACGACCCCCGTCACTCCCCGTTGCGGCAAATTGTAACGCCCACAGACACAGCCGCCAGACACATTTACACTCCAGCTGTTTCCCAGCCAAAACAGCGACTCGCGGTGAAGTAATGCCCGGTACATGGCCAAGCCAGCTTGTCTCCACCCAGGCAGGGCCGCCCGTAGCGGGAGGGTCCCTTCTCAAACTCCGCAGCAAGGGCTTGCAGCACCGCAGAGCTTGAGATGGGACCCTGCAATGGAAATGCGCCATTGCATGCGTTTCCATTACAGTTTAGTAGCTGGGGCAGTAACTATAGTAACGCAGTGTAGGCAGAGCCGTGACGTCATCTTCAATGCGCTGTTAGCACTCAAGCTCACAGCTCCTCATATCTGTTCAGAAACTAGACAAAAGTTAAACAAGTACAAACCACAGACTGTCTGTGTCATGGCGAATAGTCGCTGGTTTATTTATGTATGTATAGGTCGTTGTTGTGAGTGTGGACGGTCGGAGCATATACAATGTTAGCTTAGCCGATCTCCATTCAGAAAACACGCATTTTAAAAGGTTTTTCGCCTGCCGTCTGTCTGCAGACTTGTCAAAGCATTAATTCATGGTTTTTACTAACCGGTATCAGTATGTTGTTACTTCGGCATCATTTTGAAACGTGTATTACAATTAAATCACGGTCAAATATTTCGCCACATTATGTCCGCAATAGTTAAGATAGCATTCGCTATCTTTTTTGTGAAAAGAAAATCCAATGACCAAAACATACACTGACCACCTAGGCCCCTTAGTTCCGGTGAAGGGGATTCTCAATGCTTCATCTTACTAAGACATTTTAGACAATTTTATGCTTCCAACTTTGTGGAAACCGTTTGGGGAAGGCCCTTTTCTGTTCCAGCATGTCTAGCATGTTAGCAAATATTCAGCAATCTTACTATTGAACTCTTCACCTTTCTCTAAACTGCGATTTGACATGCGTCTGATCCCCATGTATTATCCAGGAAAACTGATTGATGGTGATGTCCTTTGACCCTTTTAAAACAGAGAGAATAACCCATTTTGCACCAGGGAGCTTTCATAGCTGATACATACAGCTGCTTTTGTATTTGCTTGCAGCAAAACACACACATAAAAATGAATTGAAAAATATTTAGCATAAATATTTCAGTTGAATATCTCAGAGACAAACAGAGCAAAACAATCATTTACAGAACTACAGAAATAAGTTTCTTGTTTTCCTTTTTTTTATTTTTCCTTATTTTGTATATGTGTACAACTAAATATGGTAAATAGTCAGATATGGATTTCTGTCCAGGATTATATTGTTCAAAAGTGAATTGTATTTCAGGGTAGAAATTCCCCATTGAGACTTCAGTGCTGTGAATTACATTATAATGAATACTTTTGGCGTTTATTTCCATAAAGAAATTATGATTTTGGTTGTTGTTGTTGTTGTTGTTTTCAAATCTTTGCTTTGTTGAAAAGTTTTCCCTCAAGAGTATTTCAGGGAGCGGTGCTGAGGCTCCCTGCAGAGCTTTAGTCCTGGAAAGCTCTTCCCCCTGATTGGCCGTAGCAGGGGTTGAAACTCTTCCAATGTGCAATATGAATGATAATGGGCCTTTTCCACTCTTTTCTTTATGGGCTGTATCATTTCAGAGACTATTTGGAAAGAGTATGAATTTTGACACAGCTTGGCAAATCTGCATTCATGGATGTGTCCCAATAAGCTTTTTTCTCTTCTTTAGAAAACCAATTTTCTTCATGAAGGACATTGTGAGGATGGAGGTTAAAAAGAAGTATTTATTGATTAAGGTTTTGTTCGCTTTTATGGATTTTCTTCCCTCTACCATAGGTCCTCTACCAGCTTTATGAACTATCCTTATTTCCCCCTCCGTGCCCAAATGATTACATTACAAAAAATGTCAAACTCACACTCAATGGCTTTGGCTCATTTTCTGTGAAGAACATATATCAGAAAACATTTTTAATGACCACCCACTGTACCCCCCCCTACACATTTATATTATATACAGGGTGTGTGTGTGTGTGTGTGTGTGTGTGAAACCTGTCTGCTCTCACATTCCCGCATTATGTTTTGCGGGAACCAATCTTTATATTTTTCACACTCTATCCAAGCTGCACATTTGGGGTGAGACACAATAAATAATGCTTCGCCAGTTTGGGTCCTTATCACAACTGATCAAGATGGCCGAATGATTCTCTGCTCAGAGGCAAATGATTTTGGAAGAGAGAGAACCATTTGATGATGAGGAAGAGGAAGAGGTTTCAGAATGTGAGGATCACATTTCTGAGAATTCTGAGTCTGACAGTGACTTTGAAGAAGAGGATGAGATTGAGCACCAGCTAGTTACAAAGAAAAGACGAGCCACAGGACCAGCCGGTCAGCGGGCAAAAAAACAAGTAGCACTTTAACTCATGAATGTGATCTAACAAATGTAAAAGGGGAAATATGAACCATATATGCTGTTTATATTGGTTGTAATTGGGATGAAGTAAACATCTGTTGAGTATTTTAACATCAAATAGTTTGATTGTGTTGAATTGAAGCCCAAAAAGGCAGCGGGTCCACCAGACCCACGAACACTGGCTGAGTAACACAAATATGAACACCACACAAGGGTTAAGTGAATTAAAGAGAATGTACTGTATGCACACTGAAATTATACATTATATATGTTGGCAAAGAGCAGCTGTTCTTCTTTTATTTCATAACTGATATATTTTGAAAGATGACAGCTGCTCTTGGTTCTAATGTTTTTTTGAGAATTAAGTTGTAATAGCCACATGCTAGCTGTGAGGTATTTGAAATGGCACATATTATGCATGTTTTCAGGTTCATGTTTGTATTTTATGTGCATACTAATATGTTTACATGCTGCAATGTTCAAAACCCTTTATTTTTCGTAATATTGTCTGCATGAATTTAGCTATAATCACCGTCATTCTGGCTCTGGTTCAGCAACTCTTTCCTCATGTGTCTCTCCTGAAAATGCCCAGTCTGATCTCCTTTGTCTGTGTTTCTCACCCTAATAAGATTCATCTGTGTATCATTATCCTCTTTCTCCTATAAGTTAGTATTTAGTCTGTGTGCTAATTCCCCTAGTTACCAGTTCGTCTTAGTACCTCTGTGTCTAGCATTCTAGCAGTTATTTCTAATGATTAGTCCTCCTGTTTTCTTTTTAAATCCTGCTATAGCTACGTGTCCTTCTGTTTTTGCCTTATCTCTGTCTGTTTTAGATACTGTATATACAAATAATATTAGCGGCAAGTATATATAGTATGTGAGGATGTGCAAGCCGCTATTCCAGCCCAGGGGACCAGTATTCAACATCATGACTTACCTCGGCCTGGATGTAGGAGAACTGACTAAACACCCTGATACCTTCAAGACTTCAGTTCCAAGCTGACAAGTGAGATCAAGAACCTGGTAACGCACCTCCAGACACTCCATACGTCTACTTCTGTTCCTGCACCGGTACCCAACCCAGCTCCACCTCAAGCTCCTTCTACCATCCCAACAGCAGTTGTCAGGGGACTCTGATAATTGTCGCTCTTACTTGGTCCTGTGGGTGCTCGCACTTTGAGCTACAGTCAGAGTCGTTCTGTATGGAAGGTAGCCTGCTAATCTTTTTCCCATTCTCTCCGTAGAAGAGGAGAGCTTTATTGATTGGAGGTTAGCCAAAACAACTTTATTTGACTTGATATTTCACCCTTGAACAATATCATTAGAAGACATAGAGTCACTCACCGTACTAAGTCCCTACCACTCGTCATTACCAATGGCCAAACAAAATTCCTAAGTATCTTTAATCAACATTACATTCATCCATTACGGGTTATGTTTGCACAGGAAGTTGTCCACAGGGAAAATGTTGGGTTGGCACAGTGAGTGCTCATCCTGTTTGCTTCCTATCAGCCCTTGGTCGAGAGACTCTGCCTTCATACCCTGTGTTTCATGAAAATCTTTCTCTGGCCACTTCTACTGACTCAGACCTTGTCAAACTTTCCTGATTTCACCACTGTTCCACCTTGCTATCTGGACCTCATCTGGAACTTGTTCAATTAATCTCAATCCACCCTCCTGCTTCCTCTCCAATGCTATGACTGCCCCATTGACTTTCTTGCTGGAACTTATCCCTCAAGAGACACATCTATTCCCTGTCAGCCCCCAAGAGGGAGGCAATTAAAAATATTGACCCAAGCTTGCTGCTGGGATAAGTTGTCTGGGGCGGGATATTTTTTAACAAGGTTAAGATGCTTTGTCTCTACACAGGCCTGGATGAAATCACTATAAATAAAATGCACAACCTATGCAATAAGCTAAGATAATTGTTCCATTCAGTAAGGATAAGGAAGGGTGATGAGTAGAAGACAGCCTCAAGTAGTCGTTACGTGTACCTCATAATGCCTTTTGGCAACACCAATGACTCCGCTTTTTTCCAGGCTCTGCTTGAAAATGTTCTCTGACATGCTGAACCAGTTTATCTTTGTGTATCTGGAACATCCTTATATTTTCCCTGATAAGAGGTGGTACATTCGGCCTGCCAGCCAATGCTTGCAGCATCTGCTGGTCAACCCATTGTCCACTGTATCTTTTCTGGGTGTCCTCATCTTTGAAAATAACATCCAGATGGATCCATCCAGGGTCAGTTATGTCACTAAGTGGCCTACCCCTGAAGTTGCAGTATAGTACATTGTTTTCTGGTCTTTGCCTATCTTGCCAATTCCTTCTTTTCCTAGATATTGTATCCAGTGTGATCTGTCCCCGCCAGTTCATCTTAGTACCTCAGTGTCTAATATTCCAGCAATTATTCCTAGAGTTTGGTTTCCAGGTTTTTTTTCTATCCTGTTTTGTTTCATGACCCTTCCTTTTTTATTACTCCTTATCAGTTGTGGTTGTCTTAGACTCTTCTCTCTTGCTGTTGCATGCAGACAGTCAGTTAGCCTTCGTCATTACTGTTATCTGGACATGAACAGTTTCTAATCCCTACAGGAAACTAGAATCCAAATTGAATCCAAATTGAAGCAGATTGTGATGTCCTTAAGCATAGAAAAAATATCAAAATTAGTAGTACGTTGATTTATCCACTGACACACATTCAGGATTGAACAAGTAGTCAACAATATTCACGATCAGAATAAGAAATCCTTTAGTAGTCCCACAGCAGGGACATTTACATTCTTACGGCAAAAGTAGCATACTGTAGCAGGTAAAAAAAGGCATGCAATAATACAGAATAAGCTAACATATTAATATAGAAGAAAGGCACACATTACTGAACCAGTAACTTTAGATTGCAGTAATAATGCCAAGATATGGTATAAGACTGGAAACAGGAGCTTCTGAGATCGACGTGTTTTAATTGCATAGCAAACCAAAGTCTGTCATCTCCCGAAGTCTTCATAAGTCACAGATATTACATAACTTGCATTATTTCCTGTGATTGACTCCTTAGATATTGTGTTTTCAAATTTCACAGAAATTAAACAATGGTAATATAACTGTTCCGTTTGCTATCTGCAGCTGGTATTGCTAACATGTTCTTGAACCTTCCTGAACCTTAAGCAATTGTTCCAAATGACACAATGGTGTATGTGCTGAAGGGAAGTTTGCCGCAAGGTTTCTTCATACGGATAGAAATATGTGTTTAATCAATACAACTCGATATAAGATATATTTATACATCGCAAATGTTATTTAATTATAAAACCAGAATGTGTTAAATACAAGCTCAATACAGTGTCAGCCATCTAAAAAAGGTGCTATAAACAGCTGCAACACATGTTAGTCATATTTACAAGGTAGAGGACAGTTGTGGCAGATCAACACTGTTTTGGCATGCCAACAAATTGCCGAAAGACCTTGTGAAAGTTCATTTTCGTGTTTCATTCGTGTGTCCATTTTGCCCTTCGTAAGGCCAGCGTGAAGGCATCTTGTCAAATCGTGTCATCTTCGTCTTTACTTCGTGTGATCATCGGTGCCATCGGGCATTTTTCACCTCACGAAGACAATATGAAGGAAACAAGAAGCTGCCCGATTGTCTTCGGAAGGCAACACGACTACGTGAAGCCCTCGCGATGCCGTCGTGTAGCCATCGTATTATAGTACGGTGACATCGAGATGGGACCATGGTGTGCAATGTTTCCTTGCAGATTGCTTCTCTGGTTGTTTGATTTATTAGCTTGTTCGTTTTTCTCGCGTCCAGGAGGGAACTGGTTTAAATAATGAGAACAATGAGTCTCGACTAAAAGTTTCAAATGGGTTACTTTAATGTAGTAAAAGGCACGGTAGTGTTACAAACAGGAGGCAGCTCAGAGGAGAAAAACAGCTGCATTCCTCTCGGGTAGGGGTGAAGAAAGAGATCCATTCATGTCTTGCTCTTCCTATTGTCATCTGAGGTCTTCTCCTATTGGCCGGCGTCGTCGGGGGGGCGGGTCCAATGCATTTCCTATTGCTAAATTACATCATTCTGGTGTCTGTGGTTATTTAAACATTCCCTGCTACACTTTATTCAGCGTCAATAAATGAGTGCTAATCCCGGTGTGCTCAGTGTAGAACATCACATGTCATTTCACCTTCAATCATGGTTTGAAACCGTAGCATCCCGCCAGATGCTAAAGCTAACCAGAAGTGACGAATTTTCAGAATAAAAGTGTCAAGTTAACAGTTAGTGAACTTCCGGTTTTTCAGAATAAAACTGATTTAAATCAAATAGTGTATTTAATTCAAATTACGCCATATCAACATTGATTTTAATTTACTAACAGATTGCACAACAAAATCATGTAAACATATTATGTAAATAACCCAATTTGTGTTCTGTGAAACTGAAAAGCATATTACATTGTTTTTGTTACTTTCATTGCAGTTGTATGTCTTAAATGTAATTTAGGTTAACTTCCTGTTTCATTTAGATGCTTTTATTTTGAAGGCGAGTTTACGCTGTTGACAGGAAGTTGTTGTTGCTATGGAAACAACATGACAGAGAAAACGTAATATCTTCTACATATAAAGACACGGAGAAAGTAAAGAACAAAGTCTGAAAATATCAGTGACAATTTTTATTATACAATCTCAAGTTTCCAAAATGTAAAGTCCCATAGTACTTTATCATAATTGTTTTTGTTACTTTCGTTGCAGTTGTATGCCTTAAATGTAATGTAAATGTTGCCTTCGTGTGTGGTTCTGGCGCCATCGTGTGGCCTTCTGTAGGCATTGTACTTGCTTGGCCTGTTGCTTGGCCGTTGACCAAGTTCGAGGCCATCTTCATGCGAAATTCACAATTCCATATTCGTTTGTCCATCTGGTGTCAATTTCGGGACAGTGTGACGCAGGCTTTAAGCATTTCATAGTCGTTCTCAAGACGAAGGCTCCAGTGGCTGGTTTGGCGGGAATCCTCAGGGTGCAGGACCGCTCGGACACAGCGTGTCCCGGCGTTCCCCCCCTTAATGAGAGCCTGGCGGCCCATCTGCTCCCACTGGCAGCAGGATGGGCGGAGGGGAAAAAGCCTCTGCCCCCGCTGCCTCGTGACGAGAGACGCTGGAATATTTGGACAAAATATTCCGGCTCGGAGCGCAGATGGCGGCAGCGGCCAATAATCTGGGTGTGTTGGGCGTCTCGCTCATCACTCCTCAGCAGGACGCCCCCATCCCCCCGGCTCAGGACAGGAGTGATTATTCGGACCGCTGGATTGGACAGATGAACAATCTGGCTGACTTCGGCCAAGAGAGTGTCCGAGTTGACCGCTCTGTCGGTACACCCGAGTTGCCTGTGAATCAGGGGTGACCGTAGCGGGGTGACACTCAATTCGTTCAGGTCGAGGGCTATACAGCTAGACGGCTTTATTCTTCCACCCCATATTGGGGACAGGGAGGCTAAATTGCACCTCCTCTGCCTCGTGCGCTGGCATGTTATGTGGAGCGCACGGCATTTGGCGCACTGAACAGCTGTTTGTGTGCTTTGGGGATGGTGTTGCCGGTAAAGCTCTGTCCAAGATACGCCTGACAGGATGGCTCTGCGAGTGCATTTCACATGCCTATGGACAGGCGGGGAGAGCCTTCCCCACTGGGGTCCATGCACACTCTACATGGGGTATGGCTGTGTCAACAGCCTTGTTCAACGGCGTGAGTATGGAGGACATACAGTATGCACGGCGGCATCTTGGTCTACACCAGGCCCCTTCATAAGGTTTTATCTCTTGGACATGTCTGGCTCTTTCTCATCGTCTGTGTCAGCCGGGGCAACACACGACTGGTGAGAGGGGGGGGCTGTGAGTCAGTAGCTATGTCAGTAGCGATTTTTTTTTAAATATTGAAGTTAAAAGCATCAATCTGGTGCACTTTGAGAGCAACATGAAGAGATCTATGGATACCTCTCTCAGCACCCATATGAAACAGAACTGTAAACAGATTTACTTTTTCTTTATGGATATTTTACAAATCACTCCCCTTTTAAGACCGACATGTCTACATGCATAGCAGAAGATGGCATCTTTTTTACATGAATATTACAGCCAATCTCTGTTTTGAAACCATGAGCTGCAAAATGAGCACCTAACCCCACTGTACAGGCGAGTTGGGTACTTTCTTAAATATACCTGGGCAGGCTCTGTTTTGCCGCGGTCCTCTGGCACTTGCGGGCCGCTGAGGGGTGCCGGTGTTTGGGGCAACGAAGACGGCTGCGGCTGCTCCGCCTCCGTGGGCGAGGCGGGCAAAGCCGGCGAGTCGGGCGGGAGGACGTTAGTGTCCACCACAGTGGCCGCGGGTAACGTAATGTCCCCATGATCTGAACTGTTATTACCTGCAGTAGATGCAGTGTTACTGCTGGCGATAAGGGCTGGTTGTTTTAACCATTATCTGATGTCCATCACTGACTGCTGTGTAAGCACCTTGCAGATGACGAACGTGCAGCGGCACAGGTCACGCGCACCTGACATAACGTTACTTACCGTTTAAATTGACCAAATAAATGTAGCAGACAATGTTATTTAACCACAATTACTATTTATTTTATTTCAACTATATTCTTATTATTCTTATTATATGTAATATTTTTCACTTTGATTTTATTTATTTTTTTCACTTTTAATTTTTCAATTGAGGGTGCATAACGACTCAACTGAGGGTGCAATGCACCCTTATGCACCCCCGTAGAACCGGGCCTGCTAGGGTTACAATACGTAACACCCTGTTTCATGTCAGTACATTTTAGCCACAATGGCCTTGTGTAGAACTCTGCTTGAAGCAACACAAATACATCACGGATTAAGTGTGATCTAGAAATTCGCACACACACATACACACCCGCCACCGCACCAGGAGTCCTCCACTAATGACTAGCAGAAGCACTCGCTTTATGGACGATGACCTTTACAAGCCCAAAGGTTAGGAACATTAAGTAGTGGGTATCGGGGGGAGAAATGGAACACCAGGAGAGAAGAACATTTGAATTTACAGGCATCAATATTTGGAAAAAAAAGTCTTCTTCTGTTCTCATCTTTCAAAAATGTGTTTCAATTTGTAGGGAAAAATGAAGAGTACGAAAGAAGGAGAGGTGATGGATGAAGGGATCACATATGAGGAAGGGAAGGATTTAAAGGAGATGGAGTGGGGATGAAGGGCAAACCCTGGGTGTATTTCCTTTTCTACAGAGCGCTGTAATATGTGCTAAGAGAGGGAGATGGAGAGGGGGGGATGAGGAGAAGTAGAAAGCGGAGAGATCAAAGAACATTGCATTCCTTTCCTGTTGAGATGCAGCGAGGAGGAGAAGAAAAATAGCGGATGCCTCTGTGTGAGTCGGAGAAAGGAGAAGGAATCCGCTCTCCCGTCCATACATCATCCATACTTAAAGCCCAGGCGCTGCAGCAGCTGTGAGGCTACTTAGAGAAAGAGCAGCAGGACGCCCGGGCTCAGATAATCCCCCAGAGGAATGACAGGAGAAGACAGTGACGGTAGAAACAGTTTGGAAGCAGAAGAGACGAAGGTGCAGGATGTCAAGCGTGAGAAACAAGTGTGAGGAACTAGGAAGAGAGAAACAAATAGACATCGTGCCGAGGAAGAATGAATAAATAATCAAGTTGGAATTGTTCCAAAGAATATCTGCCAGTGATGACAGGCTAATCGGTTTGGTTTGTCAATCAGAGTTCCTAATGCACTCACTTCATCCTTTCTCCTCCGTCTTAATCCACCCGGCTCTGCCCAGATGCCGAAACACTCCCAATCCTATATCAACTGATCCCTGCCTTAAGGACGCTAAAGATATTCAGAGAGGCTTTGTGTTTCTGCGCTAGAATATTTACTTCAACACACACATGTGCAGTGCCTTGCCAAGATCCTGTTTACCTTTAGTCCTTAAATGCTTTCTGAGAAGTATTGAATGTTTGCGTAAAAATAATTGCATTTTTTTTCCTGCGTATATACACGAATACTGTAACGCACAGTACACACACATCTTGCATTTACCTTCAGTAGTGAAGTGTTTGGAAAGATAAAAAACAACGTTAAGGGTCCTAACTTGCACTTGTTTTTTTTTTTACTTTAATTTCACATCTATGTGTGTTTTGATGTTTATATGCAGTCATTTAGTGTTTGATTTTGGTCAATATGTCTTTCTGTGTGTCTGTAGTTTTTATTTCTGTCATTAAAGTACTTCTGTGTGTTTTTATAGTGGCTTTGTCTCTCTGTCTTTTTATGTGTCTTTGTCGTCATTTTGAGTCTCTTTTAACCTGTTAAGCCCCAAGCCTGTTTTTCATGTTTCAGGCTTGAAAATGACATTCCCAGAACAAATGACCATATCTTCCCTTCTAAAAGGGTTAAATTAATAATCTTTTTTCTCAAAGTAATGATAAACCTGTGAGTTTGATGTAGAATCAATATAGATGTTTTTTATTTTAAAGAAAATTCAGATTGAACATGGTAAAAAACTGTAAATTATAGTGTTAGATTCTGTGTCTTTACGGTCATAAACGATGTGTTGGATGTGCAGCTAGGATAAGTAATAAGGGAGCTAGGAGTGATTTTCGGTGCGGTAATAGGTTAGCATTTTTCGCTCTGGGCTAATTCAGAGGGTCGGTGTTAGCATTGTGTGTTTTTTTTGTTTTTTTTAAATGAAAAATATCAGTTAAATTAGTTTTTCCCCGTTATATGGATATACAATATTCATAGTTTATTAAATATTAAGGTTCCTTAGACGTTGTTTCCTGCAAATGACGCGATTTCGGTCCCGGAACCGGGTCCGTGGGGCTTAACAGGTTAAGTCGCCTTGTGTTTCTTTGTAGTCATTTTGTGTCTATTTGGTGTTTTGACTATTTCATAGTCGTTCCCTTTGCACTGTTTTTGTTTTGATCTCTTTGTAGTCTTTGTTTCTGATTTAATCTTTTTAATGTTTCTTTGTGATGATTTTGCGTTTACTGTCATTGCACATTATCATTCAAAGACAAACTGTTTTTAATATGTATATTTAGCTTGTTTTCTCTATCTGAACAGACAAATATACTTTGGTTCAGAAGGTTTGTGAACAGATGTTTGCCTAGGTGGGCTCTACTGGAGCAACTGGACTCCATATGTGTCTGTGAATTACAACATGACAAGGCATTTGTCTTTAAATTGTCCTCTTGCTAATAATATTAACAATCAAGCTGTTTAAGATGCATTGCTGAAAGCCCAGCGCCATGACTTGTATTGTCCTATTCGCTGATCCAGCTTGCCCCTAAAGATAATGCAGCCATTAATAATGTGTTTGATTGCACCTGTGCCCTTTGTGCTGGCAAGTCCAAATGTTACTTTAATCAAGTGGCAATCTCTGGGTCTGAAGCCAATGCTGAAGTACCTTAACCCTCATTATTTATAATGACAAGCAGGGGATACATTTATATACTGCTTTATTCTTTCATAAAGCAGTGAGATCTGTTTGACTCCAAATAATGAGAAACTAGAGCCAATACAAGCGGAACACGATGATACAAATGGTCTATGTGTGGAAGAGAAAGATTGATATCCAGCTCAAACATTTTTGGGGGCATCATTTTAATGAGGTTGCATTTTTAGAATGCTAATTACTGTCTACATAGTGTTTCAGCCGTGATATTTAAAGGATTTTGAATATCATGCTGGCAGAGCTTGTGTTCTTTCAAACAATAGGCGTAACGGAGCAGAGAAAAGGAAAGGAAGATGCTCAGGAGGGTGTTAATCATGGCTGAGACCCCCCGGAACTCTTTACCAGATGTGGAGTGTAGATTAATAACCTCAATTTATAATCAGGCAAGGTGTGGTCACCTCTATTTCTGGGTCCTTTAATTAGGTGTCTTGATGGAATATAGGAAGGAAGCGACCGGGGACCTTATCGGCCGATCCAAAGATAACTTATCTCTTGTTCCTTCACTTATTTGCTCCTCTTTCCCGCTCCTTTTCTCTTTCCCTTCTCCTCCTCAAAGATGTTATTCTCCACAGGCCCCGTCGCCAGAACCTGTTAATAATCCCAAAGCAATTTGCAGGGACTTTAGCTCAACTGATCTCCAGGCAGAGCTCCTCATGGGCCCAATAACCATCACAGTAACCTCCTTATTCCCTCAACTTCGAGTATTGATTTGAAGGCTAGGGTAATAGGGGCGAGGAGGTCATCTCTGCCCTATTTCTTTAGACATGCCTGTATGTCATTAACTGCACCCCGATCAATTAAAGTGACATGCAGCAGTGGTGATTCATTCGACTAATGGAACCTAAAGGGGTTTCAACGTTAAGTTGAAAAAGTTGTTATCCATTCATGCACATGACGTGTGTGCTCATGCAATTAATCCCCTCGTGTAGTGACACGAATGGAGATGAATTACTATCCCTTATCAACATTTGATTTTCTTTACTCTTTTCATGTGTTATATAAAAGTACAATTAATTGGGTGTTAATTGATTGGGTTTCCTGTAAAAATAAAATTTAAAAAGTTGTACTGCCTATATTAAAAATGTAAGCTTATCTTAAGAGACACCTTCAAAATGTATTCATAATTTCAAGGTGGGACGTTTTACTGCTTGACTTTCAAAGGGCATGGATTAGATTTGATGCGAGGTATGACCCTCTCATTCGTCTCTATGGCCCCCGAGTCACTGACATTAATGGTCATAAGATCAACTTTCAGTCATGACCTTCAAACTCTGAGAAACTTAAGCGGTGTAAAAGCTCTTCCGCCTCGAAAAACGGGAAACAAGTCATTAGTAGCTGCTTCCAAATGAACCTTACTGGCATTAATATGTAACAAATCCCTTGGTGAAACTCAGAGACAACATACAGCTGAGGTGACACTCACATTCTCCCTCATACTCATCGGTGTTATGTTACCAAACTAACTGCCAAACTTATAAATGGAGCCATTTAAACCTTAAACACGTGTTGAGTGATACATGTTGTGCCCTCTGGGTTTCTGTAGATGTGCTGAGACTGTTCAGTATTACAAATTCCACTCATGAATTAGATTTTATAACTTTATACCTTTTTTTCACAGTTGACTTTGTTATCTAAGGGGGGGGGGGGGTTACTTTTCAAGCCATTTTTGGCTTCTTACCTCTATACAATACGCAGAAAGGTAGACAGTGAGTCAGTTTTAAAGCTCACCTATCATGCTATATTTGAACAACATATTATAGGGCCATATCTATACAAAACATGTCTCTGAGGTGTTTTGCTCAAAATACCAAACAGATCACCCATTGTAGCATGCCTCATACCCCTCTATATTACTAAAGTGCTGATCCTGGGTCTGGCCCTTCAAATGTAACCGAGCTGCTTCTGGCCACGCCCCTTTGGAGCTGCTGCTGGCCACGCCCCTTTGGAGTCTGCATGCAAGCAGTGAGCTCTGTGAAGAGAAGGCTGTCTACCAACAGAAACTCAGCTAAACGCTGCCGTGATTAAACGTATATATTATACCCCCACTTTGGGAACCCCTGCGTTAGTGTGATCAAGGTATTTGGCATTGTGAATGATTCGTATGGCTTTTTTTTGTAAAATAGATACTGAATGCCCCCTGCCCCCCCATGTCAAATTGTCGCCCACCCTTCAAACGTTTAAGTCCCGCCTGAAGACCCACCTCTTTTCCCTCGCTTTCGAGTCAGTTTGAGCTGTTTTATCGATTTGTATGCTTTTATTTGTCTGTGCATAGCCCTTATGTGCCTGTTATCTATTCTTATGTGTGCCTTTTATCTATTATTGTAATATTATATTTTATTATAATGTTATGTGACTGTGAAGCACTTCGGTAAACCCTCTGTTTTTATTATGTGCTATATAAATAAAGTGGATTGGATTGAATGTATTGAACTTTTGTAGTTATTGCCCCAGATTTCAGTACAGTAATTCAGCTGAGCTCTGAGTGACATCGATGAGACAGTTAATTAATGTACTTATTGCAGCTGTACATTTGGTACCCCTGCTGGTCTTTTATTTGTTATTGTTCAGTTAAAATTCATTAAATTAAGTCTGCCACCTTATATATTTCTATTTAAGGCTTTACTGATGTGCCACAATAATGTCACCTAATGTTATTCAGTTAAAATATTAATATTGTGGCTTTCCAAGTTAACATTGATTGATATGACTGCGATTACATCAGCATATACTTCTGCCAGGGGATGCCACCCCTCAAAATCTCCTGCCACCCTCTTGCCACTCCATGAATATTTGTCTAGATCGGCCCCTGGTAATGTCGTCATGACCGCAGGAAATCTGGTTCAGCTCCGTTGTACCCCCGTTTTTAGAGATGTGGGTAAGGAGGAAAAGAGAGAGGGTTGTATTTTCTGACCGTGAGTCTCCTTACACACATTTATGTATAAAAGACATTTGCATTTCATTTTGCATAATCGGTGACATTCAATACTAAACTTGCGTTTAGATGTTATACTTGACACAAACTACTTTCAACGTTTCAAAGTATGTGCATAACATACATTTTCAAAAACGACTGATTTAAGGATGTAAAGCTGGATATTTTCTTGCTTAACAAATAATTGCTTAACAGTTCTTAATTAACAGTAATATGTGCATACCACATTTGTGTTTGTTTGGGTTGAAGTTCAGTTCTCTTGTAGGTAATTTTTTTAAGTGGAGCTGTGGTTGACTGAAATTGTTGTTTCCTACTGTATCGTGTCCTATTGGGAACATCTGGATCTGCCAAAACCAACACACCTTACCATACAATCGCCCCAACAAGTTGAGAAGCGAACAAAGGAGGCTGTGTAACCACTTCAATGAGGCTGTCCAATCGGTGTTATAGATAAATGTATTCGGTTAAAGCAATAAAGGTGCCAGAAACTCCCCCACAATGCATGTACAGCTCTGCAGAATGAGAGCTTAGTGCTCTCGGTCAATATAGCGATTACAAGGTGGAGAGTTTTTCCTTTAAGTCTAGACTAACCTCCATCAGCACAATCACATGCAGCATCAATATGACAATGATTAAGCGTATGGAAGAGTGTGGATGCCAGAGAGCAGTGTTTGATTACATATTGGGGCACTGATATTACTGTACGGCTCTTTGGCCAGCAGACCTATTGAAGCACATCAGTGATTATCTCTTTGATAGAGGGTGGAGATCATTCTTTATTGGAACTGTGGGAGAGTCACTCCTGGTTATGACTCCAGCCAATCAATTAAGATTGCACTCTTCGTCAAAAGTTCATTTAGCAAAAGCAATGTCTCAGCTGTCAAATGTTCCTTTATGGAGTCAGGAATGTACATCCTCTTGGCATCGGAACACAATTTTCCGCAGCACATATAGGTGCCACAGACTTTCTATTTCCATACTGTGACAAAGAAACCGGCACTATTTCCGTATGGCACATTACTACAATACTTTCAAACAAACTTTAATCCCTGTAATCATTTTGGTGAGTGCACACCTACTACATTGTTGGTATACATTTTCTAAAATGATCCCTTAAATTCATTATTTAGTTAAAGACTTAATAAACATATGAAACATCAACATGGTTTCCAAAGTGGCAGAATAACCTGATGTTCCTCTCCTTCACAGTTCAAGGGTCTCAAAAAGAGCAACAGATTAGTGGTGCCTTAAATAGAGGCTCTGTCAGCCAATGCAGGTCTGCTCCATTGGAGTGTACATTGTTAACCTGGAACATGGGTACAACTATTTCATATCAATAATATGTCATTGTTTGGAGGTTTAGTGGTCAGAAATGAGTAGAATATGGTGACTCCTTTGATTCATTGTGTTACATTATTTTAGATAACTGGGTGTACATTTCTAGATTATGTACAGTAACGTTAATTCATTTGATCAACAGTTGGTCGGCCAATGGGGAGGGGCTTAAGCCTCGGGCCACCAATGCTTTCGGTGGCTGAAAGAAAGATGACCAGAGAAAAGTTTTTTCTGCAAGCTGTAAATATGTATATTTTCCCTTTCTGATTTGAGTGTTCATGTACAAGTTACTTTGATTTGTTTGCATGTTTTTTAGCACTTCAATGAATCTTCTTGACTCAAGCCATCTGATTATTATTGTGTTAGTTATTTGTAAGTCAACAGAAAATGTAATGATGGGGGGGTTGAAAGTGAAAAGGCCAAGTATGCTGCAGTGCATTAAAAACAAAGTATGCTGGAGCAATATAATATTAATGACTAAACTTTACATTCTAAGTCTTTTGTCTTTGACAGCAAACCCCTACAGCATTTAGCACCAAACAAACAGTAAGATGTGTTTTCATGGTGTGTTTCTGTGCAGTTTGTGTAGGTGGGGATCTCCCCTGCCGGTGCAGTGATCACTGCTCACACTACAGACCAACTCATCTTCTGTTTATTCTAAATCATCTATTAAGCTAAAAGCCATCCCTGCCAATTTGTCTGAGCAAAGTGTTTCCAGACAGCAGTTATGTGAGCTAACAAATGTGAAACCATTTATTATCTATTAGCCATTCAGTGATAGAGTGGAGCATTGGTATGGATGAAATGTAATGAGATTATAATTAGATTAGCAAACTTGGTTCCCAGGAACACAGACATCCTTTTGAAAGAAATGTAACTTCATAGAGATGCTACTGGCATTGTAAATGCATATCTGTGGCAAATTAGCAGGGTTGGGAGGGTTCATTTTCAAATGTATTATATTACAATTACTAGCTACTTGTATAACATGTAATCAGTAACCTAATCTGAATACCAACATTTGTCATCTGATTACTTTCTGTTACTTTTGGAATACCTCTTAATCAAGTGCAAAGCAAATAAATACAAGAGACAAATAAATATCAATAAGATATTTTTTTATTAAGTGTATAACAATGGCACCTTAGAAAATAAGTGTCTGCCGCTCCGAGATTGTATTGATATGAAAAGCTGCCTTTCACTCAGCATATTCAGGCAGTAGCCTTTACACCAACACTGAAACACATGAGCACGGACTAGTTTCAAAAGCAGAAATCAAATGTGAGCTGACAGAAAATGCTCAGTTTTAGATACATTTACACACACTATTTAATGAACACATAGGTTCATCCGCTGAACTAAAAACAGAACAAATGAAGCAAAAAAAGTGAAAACCATGAAGCAGATTCAGGCAGGAGAAGTATAGATTCACACTTAAAGTATTATCCTGCAGAACAGTACAGCGTACAGAGAAGAGAGAACATCTGATCCTTTACAACAAACACTATATGATCTTTTTAGGTTTTTACTAACATTGTAATCCTGCCAGTAATCCACTGGATTTTTAGAAATGTAACAGTTATCCGATTAGGTTTTACGTCTTCAGGAATTAATAAAGTGATCTTAATCTTAATTTGAAGATATTCTAAAATGTACAATATCACTCTCAAATAAAGAAATAAATGTACTCTTTACGAAAAGATTGTTCACAACATAAAGGTAAGAAATGATAAAACAACATTTGACTGGAGTTGCCTTCAGTGAAATCCTATGTTATGTTATAATTTCTTTAGATATTGTATCTCATCTATCGATCAAAAATGTCAGAAATGAGTGGATAATGCTTGTTATTATTTCCGAAATGCCAAGCATATCATTTCAACAGTCTAAAGCTCAAAGAGGCTGGTCATGTTCCATCGGCTCCTAAAACTGCCGTCATCAGACCCCTTCTCAAAAAACCCACCCTAGACCCAGATGTCCTCGCCAACTACAGGCCCATCTCCAACCTCCCACTTCTAGCCAAGGTGCTGGAAAAAGTAGTTGCCGCCCAGCTTCAGGACCATCTCCAACTAAACGGCCTCTTTGAGAAATTCCAGTCCGGTTCCCGTTCCGCCCACAGCTCTGAAACAGCTCTGGTCAGGGTCACAATGACCTGCTGATGGCGGCTGAACCTGGTTCCCCATCTCTCCTCATCCTCCTGGATCTGACTGCAGCATTCGACACTGTCGACCATAACATCCTCCTTCAGCGCCTCAAACACACCACCACACACCACACGCAACCTCCGTTCCACAACAAAGCATCTGCTTCGCCCACGAGGACCAAACTCCGCACAATGGGAGATCAGGCTTTCTGTGCAGCTGCCCCTCACCTGTGGAATTCCCTCCCAGACCACCTGAGGACTCCACAGACCACCTGAGGACTCCACAGACCA
>CALSBZ010004135.1:161799-181048 GCA_943591055.1 Gobionotothen gibberifrons
ATACCGGGAATACATGTTTGAACATTTTAAAGTAAAATGCTTCAATCTGGTGCACTTTAAAGGAGGGGTAGGTAAGTTTGAGAAACCGGCTCGAGATACACTTTTTGTTATATTCCATGGAATGCTCTTAATATCCTGATAGCAATGCATATTCTAAGTGCTTTGAAAAAAAATCCATAAAAAAAAATCATCTGTGGAAGCCGTAGTACTGTAAAAGCTACGACCAATTATTTTAGCCGGGCCGGCTAAAATAACTGGTTGGCCGACCTGTCTGTCAGCCTTCAATCTCGTGCACACACACACACACACTCGTGCACTTGCGCGCGCCGTCATTGCATTGGGCGTGTATGGCGTGTATCCCGTGAGCTCCTCGGTCAGTCCTCCTGCAGCGGCTCAGTCCTCCTGAGCTCTGCAGCAGGACGCGTTCACCATGGCAGTTTGCTTCAACATCGCCTACAGGTCGCAAAAGAAGAACTGTAATGCAGCAAATTATGAAGAAAAAGAAAGTGGAAACTAGGAGAAGTCAAACCAGAGTCAATATCGGAGTTGCTTTTCAACGATGGCGAATTTACGGAGCACACCGGGCCGGAGCTGACGCCATGCTCGGCTCTTTTTCTCTTGGACTGTTGTGAGCTTATATGTGGATCTGGGTACCGGTCGCGTATCTTCCAGACACAGCAACTGGGAATAATCACTCTGTGACCCTGTCCCAGGGCTCCATATTACCACACAACAAATTGTCTGTATGCAGCATAGCTGAACTGTATGTTGCTCTCCCCTGTGTGTCCCAATGTGTCACCGATAATAACAAACAAACGCTAGGTAGCATAGCATTTATATTTACTCATTTAGCAGACGCTGTCTAGCGTAGCTAGGTAATTAGGTACTGTATTTCGTTCGTCGACAAACATGATAGATGAATACGCTAAATATTTCAAATAAACATTCAAAACCAACTTGGGCTGTGTAGTATTGATAACCTTTTTTTTGCCTGATATGTAACGTTACGTTCTAAGGATAGAGGGTGTCGTTTTTCTCATATTGATATTCTGAATAATCTGTGCTGTTGTATTTAATGTAAAGTGTCCCTACTGTAGGCTATTTTTATTATATGTACAGCACTTTGGCTCGATCAAAAATCGTTTATAAATGTGCTATATAAATAAAACTTGATTTGGTTACCGCAGCCTGCTCTCCTCAGCTAGACGTAACATTTGTAATATATTTTCACAAAACAAACATGCTAGCTTCAAAATATAAGCACTGACAATAACTTTATTATACATTTGTTTTACATTCATTATCATGATCTTGTGCGCGTTCATGTGTGTTGGAGGAGGTGCTCTGTAGGAAGTAGGGCGGATTCTTTTCGGCTGTGTACTTTTGAATTTTTGTGCACTCGAGGCTGTTTCTCAAACTTACCTACCCCTCCTTTAAGCTGAATTACTAGAGACTAGATCTAGGGGGTACAACTCTAAAACACCCATAAGAAAAAGATCGGTTTACATTTTAATAATTAAATAAGTATGTGAACATAACCAATAACCTACCATAACCAATAACAAATACATGCAACGTATTTTATTTTTGTTGTTCATTCATATCTTATTTTACTATTTTAGTTATGCATATTTTTTTATCTCTCCAGTTTAAAACGATATGTCTGGTTTACTGTCCTATAGTATACATTGGAATGATTTCAAACCTGTTTTATCCCAATAATTATGAGTGCCTTGGAAATATGTGTTTACATAAATTGTGATCAAAACGTTTGAGACCCACTGAGATTACTTAGACTAAAGTGAACTATCTAAACACTCAGAGTCCTTTACCTCACTGAGCTGTAGTTAGTCTGTCTGGAGAGGACTCTCCCTCCACATCATTGTAGAAACATCTTCTTCTTCCGTTAGAGCAGCTAGCACCAGATGCTAGTAATAACAACAGCGCTTGCACCGGAGCACCCTCCCTTTCTCCCTCGCTCGCTCCCACGCTCTCACTTTGGCTGTGAGCTGCGGGTGCCAGATAAGCCAACATCCCCCATTTTCATCACTCCATCGTACAGGGCAAATGAAAAGTGTAACCGGGATGAAAAGGGTATTACATTTACTTAATTATGAATGTTGTTACATCAAGGCCGAAAATTAGGATGAGCACCAACGGTCAAAACATTTTGTTTTCCTCCCAGAGCTGTCAGCGCAGCGCCTCCACAGATCTGGCGCCCTAGGCGAACATCTATAACGCCAGTGCGACGGGCCCTGGTCCTAGGTTACGCTGTAGGAAGTGTGGGTACAACGCTACATTTTCCGCCCCGCCGCAGTCATACAGTAGGCTACGGAGAGCAGCGAGAAACATTTCCTCAGGCATCGAAAAGCGGAACCGAAATTCACATTTCTAAATGATGCCGTTGGAATCGAAATGTTGGAACCGGTTCCGAACCGGAACCGGTTCTCGGTACCCAACCCTACTCGTTTGCTTGGAACGGTGATATTATAAACAAGGGGAAACAAGGTGAATTTAGCGATCACAACGAAAACGGCCAAGACATACATTGAGCCCAGAAAATGAATGTTACTAACCTGTTAAGCCCCGAGCCTGTTTTTCAGGTTTCAGGCTCGAAAATGACATTCCCAGAACAAATGACCATATCTTCCCTTCTAAAAGGGTTAAATTAATAATCTTTTTTCTCAAAGTAATAATAAACCTGTGAGTTGGATGTAGAAAAGTCAGAATCAATATAGATGATGAAAAAATGTTGTACTTATAGTGAAAACTAACCTTGGATGATGGGTTAGTAGACTAAAAGCTTTAGGAATCCAAAGTACAACATATAATAAGTACCCTGTATCAAGATTGATACAAAACAAGTGATATTTGACCTTTTTAGACAGATTTAACAACAAAAAAACTCTTCTTGGGCCATTTGGGTGGATTTTCCATATCTCTGGCCCCCCTTGGTGGATTTTGACATGTGACATCTCTTTCTAACCGTTAGAGCCAATGGAATCGAGGGGAACTCCCACATAGTCCTTATTTGGTAATGTGTGTGTGTTAGACTGCCGCATAGCCAAGACCGGAAGCTGCGATAACTCTGGTGGCTACCATTAGCAGCTAACTTTTGCTCTCCGATTTTTACATAAAAATGGAATTATGGATTATAAATTTAAAAAATGATTACACAGACACATTATCAACCTATGGATTAACCGATTCAGCCGCGTTTTTTCTCGTTTTAATGCCATTGAACACGTCTTTTGATCAGATTGACAGCTACGGTGAGACGATCTCCCTAAAAGCTCCGTAAAGGTACCTGTTGTGATGTCTGTGTTTGCTTCCCCTGTCGCGAGTTCGGATCACTCAGTGATGATACTATATACCTAAATAATCTGTGGAACCTCAGCTTTAATCGGATATCTTGTATGTGCAGCTACGATAAGTAATAAGGGTACTTTTATCTTGAGTTCTGTGCCAAAGTCCGTTAGCATTTTTCGCTCAGGTCATTTAGATGTTTCCTATGAGACTTGTGTTTTGGTAAAAATGGTTTGTATCGTCAGTTAGCTGAGATTATTTCCGTTAATCTGGTATAACACATTAATAGGTTCTTAAATATTAAGATGCCCTGAGACACAGTGTCGTGAAAAAAAATAAAAAAGGACCCGCCGAGGGAGTCCTTGGGGCTTAACAGGTTAAGGGCTGTAAATATAATAAGCCTATGTCTAAAATTGACAACATTGTTAGGAGATTTAAACTATACAGCGGTTCTGCACTGCGGTCAACTCAGCCGTCTCTCCACTTTGTCTTTTAAAATCAGCTGCTCTTCATTTTTTTTTTTACAAATATTTGTTACTGCAAGTTCTTAATAAAACTGACACTGTTGGACTCGGTATTAGTTTAAAATAAAAATAAATATTTTATGGAAAATGAGCAATATATAGATATATTCATAAAAGATAATAAATTACAATTGTAAAAAAAGGAAAAAAGTATTTTTTCATAATAAAAAAAAGACTTGCTCATATTACTGTATATGTTAATGGTGGCACGCGTGCCAGGGGTTGCCCACCCCTGCTCTATATAATCATATATAAGAATAAAACACGGAGGACGGAGATCTCTTTTTCTCCCCCTCTTCTCCCCGCTGCAGCCCAGCAGCTGATCTCAAAGCACCACAGAATCAGCCCCCTGCGAAAACAGGGCTGGAAAGAGAAAAATGAGGAAATGAGGCATGGCTAAAATGCAGGATCTGTTTGGTATTTTGAAAAAAAAACTATATTTATATACTTTTATATAGGTATGGCCCTACAATATAGCACCTTTAAAATGTTTTACTATATTCAATCTGAATTTATCTGACTTTTCTACATCCAACTCACAGGTTTATCATTACTTTGAGAAAAAAGATTATTAATTTAACCCTTTTAGAAGGGAAGATATGGTCATTTGTTCTGGGAATGTCATTTTCGAGCCTGAGACCTGAAAAACAGGCTCAGGGCTTAACAGGTTAAGGAATATTGCCGAAAATAAGATCTGTGGCAAACACACATTATGCGTATTTTTTTCGAGCAAGATAATCTCCACATATAAACACTATTTTATTATTTTTTAAGCCTCAATGCAATCGACAAGTAAAAAACTAACGTTCGGCCATAAACATTGTAACTGTATTCACTTTCTGTGTTCATTTGTTTTCCACATTGTATTTTTGGTTCCTACCTTTTATGTGCAACATTTAGAGGCGGAACTAATCTGCTGTGCTTAGTGTTACACCTGTTTAATCGACGCACTAGATAGTTGCAACGGCAGAGCAACGCAGGACGTTAAAGGAAAATAAAGGAAACCAAAGGAAAATGCAGATAAAGTTATCAGCCCCTCTAGGTGACTAGCAGCCTACGAGGTACGTTTTCGTGCTGGTTGTTTGTGTTTGTGTGCGGTTGAGCCGTGTGTATGTATGCTATGCGCTAGCTTGTGCTACACGCTATTGTTAGCTTGTGCTACTTGCTGTGTGGGATATGTGCGCCGTTTATTGTGTAATTGCCGGCATTAACAGTCATGACATATTACATATTTATTTGTTGTTTACCTTTTATATTTTTCTGTCTTATAACCCAGTTCTCACGGGTTGGAATAGGTCCCACGAAATAAACCCTGTATTTTAAACAAGACCTCAGCCTCGTGTCATTGACTGGAGGGAGCTACAAACATGCTGTTGGCCCTGGATGTGTGTAACTATTGCTAAATGTTCACATTTTCAAAAAATAATTCAAAACAGAAAATGTATGGTCCAGGTTTTTTCTGTGTGGTTATCCTTTTCAAAAAAGGATAATCCTTTAATATGGAAATGCTTTATCCATGTTAAACTGCCCCAGAGCGCATTTATTATTGTGCTTCACTCATTAACACATTCACACATCTGAATGCACAGTGAGCATAATTACTGCCAAATGTTTCCACACAACACATGAGGTGGTGCACTCAGCTGAAAGATGAGAGGCAGGTTGGGCTTTCAACAACTGTGAACACACGTTATTCAAATCACCCCCCCTCACACACACCATTCCATTATTTAATTATTCATACAATCAGACATGCATGGCGATGGGAGAATTGTGTGTTGGCAATAGAGATACAACCTGTACAGCAAGAATTGTCATGACACGGACATTATTTTTTACAAAGCAATCTACTATACAAAGATCTATTTCCTGTGTCTATTTTACAATGAATACTTTAAGCACAGTTTGTGTGGGACTGATGGAAATGACCGAATACATGCATAGAAATCACATGGTGAGTCATGTTTGCTTTGAGTTAATGAAAAACAGCAGGACAATGCATTTAAAATGAAATGTTTGATTTCAAAGAAGTTCAAATACCTTGAATAATACAATAATATTATTATTATCTAACTATTTTAAATGTCCCATATTCTGTTCACTTGGAATTACCCCTTGAGACAGTTTAGATCATAGGCGGCGCGTGAGGCTCAGGTTTGGGAAGGCTAAATCACTTTTTTTACCTGACGCTGCCCGCCTCCGGCGTCTATAGAAAAGAGATCAACTCAGTGAAAGCACCGCCTGCTGACCAATCAGAGCTCAGTGTGCGGAGTTTAAATATATCAAGTCATATTACAGGATAAAGGAAATACAGTTTAAACTGCCGTAAGCAGAGAAGACGCCGACGTGTCGCACTTATCATTCATATCATATTCAATCAGATCATCGATCATATAATATCATAATATATCATATTTCCTTATCTGAGTCAGCTTCTCGAGCCGTATCTTGCCGTGCAACACTTACAGTGTCACACATATGCAGAAGTATTATTTTAAGCAACACATTGGGTTGACGAAACACTCAACTCAAATGAAATTAAAGTCAGATCCACTCGTGTCTTAGATGGGGAGTGATATCATAAAACTGTTACACTTTCAAACACTCGGTAGTATTTATTTTTTAACCAGTTGTTATATATTCACCTTGCAGGTGCAACTATGTGGCTTGTATCCTGGATTATATGTTTAAGTCATGGATGTTTAAAGTTAATATTTGTCTAATATTAGTTTACTTTTCATTAATGAAGTATGACGCTGCGCTGTCAGTACACTTGTCCCTGTTTGTGATTGGTCAAATGTAGCTAACCACGCCCCTTTCACGTGAACGCGCTCTCAGCTGGAGAGAGAAACCCTGGCTTGATTTACCGAGTTGATAACCAGTGTCGTAGGGCCGCTTAGCGAGATCTCGTTTGTTAGGGTTAGTTAAGATAACTCAAACATATCCAGGGTCTGTTGAACTGGCTTCATAGCACAGGGCACAGGTGGCTGCATAGCAGCGCTAATGTCAAAGACACAAGCATTATACATTATATTTTTATTTTACCAGGATGCAGTGACACAAATATTTGGGAAGGCTTAGCCTTCCCTAGCCTACAGTACCCGCCGCCCCTGGTTTAGATATTTTAGATCTACCCAATTAAACATAAAACAGATGCACACACACACTCCAATCACAAAATAATAACAATAATAATGTTTTATTTTGTTAGCGCTTTTACAGGTGCTCAAAGACGCTTTACAGATATAGTGAAAATAAAAGAACAACAAATAAATATATATAGTTATAGTTAAAGTCAAATAATACAAAAACAATCACACATTAAAACCAGATTGAAGAGGTGAGTGTTTTGAAGGTGGTGAGGTCAGTGCAGTCCCTGATGGGTTGGGGGCGTGAGTTCCAGAGGGAGGGTGCCGTGACGGAGAAGGCTCTGTCCCCCCAGGTCCGGTGATTGGTGCGGGTGGGGATGGATAGGAGGTTGGCTTCTGATGAGCGGAGGCAGCGGGAAGGGGTGTGGTGGTGCAGCAGGTCTGTGAGGTAGGGGGGGGCCTGATTGTTGAGGGCTTTGTAAGTAAGCAGGAGGACTTTGAAGTCGATTCTTCTCCAACGAGGTTCTGGAGGACGGGAGTGATGTGGTCTATAAACAATGTTTATCATTTGTCTCATGTTGACACTATTTGGTAAACATTTGCTATTTTAACTGTCCCTGATAAACACGTCTAAATGCCCCAATGAAGTATGGTCAAGTGCAATTTATATTTTGTTTTCACATTTCAGATCAATGGTTCTATCAGGAATGAAGAAACTGTGCTCCCCACCTTGGACAGATAACTTAAGGGGACATGTCATGGCCATTTCCACTGATCATAATTCCATTGTTGAGGTCTACTAGAATATATTTATATTGTGCAATTTTCCAAACTCACATTGGTTTCTCATACAGCATCTCTGTAAACTACGTGTATTCACTGAATTTCACTCTGCCTTTAACGGCTCCAATAGCTCCAGCCCCCACCCTCCCTGTGAGCCCAGTGTGCTCCGATTGGTCGGGACGTTGTGAATCGCGCTGAGCTCCGTGGAGGTGTTGTTTCCTTTTTTAGCGATACACAGCCAAACACAACCAAACTCATCCTGAGCACACACAAAGTCACAGCCGAAGTAAAAACAATAAGTGTGGCTTGATATTGAGTAAGAAAAAGGTTTATAGGTTGATAAACGCTGTGAGAATGGGTCTGCAGAGAGAATTTCGCCACGATCCCAACTGTCTGTTATCAGCCTGCAGCCAGGGGGGAGAAATCAGCAGAGCTGCCTGCACTGAGTGTGTGTGTGAGGAAGTCCGTGGATTGGTTCATTTGGACCAATCAGCCTGGTCATAGCTCTGGGCGTGGCTACTGGGTGTTCAGACGTCACAATGCCCAGGAAGAACATGATAAATCTCCTACGAGGCGTTTTGGGGAGGTCTTTTCTGTGTTAGAGTTTTACTCGCTACAGGGTGTACTTTGAGGGTTTGTGACTCTGCAGACCGTTTACATGCAGAAAGAAAACCTTCATAACACACAAGGGGACGGGTAATAACCGGAAAAGCATGACATGTCTCCTTTAAATATGTCTTGTGATGCTCCGTTACAGGTGCTGGTAGGCTGATATGTTTACCTCCAGATAGAGCCAGGCTAGCTCTCTAGACCTCATGCTAATATTGTCGGTTTAACTGAAATGACCAATCTAGCAATTGTTGTGGAAACTGCGTGCTAATAGAACCATCCTTCGGGCAGCTGAGCAGAAATGGTGGAAATCCAAACAGCCTATCAATCTCTCCTCTCCTCTTTCTCTTCTTCGATCGCTCAGGCAAAAAGCACTTTCTTTCAAGATAAGATCCATTCTTCCTATTCCAATCCCAAAAAACTATTTTCTATCTTCTCCACCCTCTTAGACCCCCCCCCCTCCCTTCTTCCAAGCGACTTCGTTAACTACTTTGAAAAAAAGGTTGATGATATTCGCTCTTCTTTTTCCGACTCACCTTTACTCACCGCTGGGTCACCAGACCCTCCTCTCACCCACACACTAACCTCCTTCTCCCCTCTCTCTCCAAGTGAGGTTCTTACCCTCATTACGTCTGCCCGTCCTACCACCTGTCCTCTGGACCCTATCCCCTCAAACCTCCTTCAGACTATCGCTCCTGATATTCTACCGTTTCAAACCCATTTCATCAACACTTCTCTAACTTCTGGTCACTTTCCAAACAGTCTCAAGGAGGCAAGAGTAAACCCTCTCCTATAGAAACCCACTCTCAACCCGTCTGATGTTATAAACTACAGGCCTGCCTCTCTCCTCCCGTTCCTATCTAAAACACTTGAACGCGCTGTCTTTAAACAACTCTCCTGTTATCTCCATCAGAACAACCTTCTGGATCCGCACCAGTCTGGTTTCAAGGCAGGTCACTCAACAGAAACTGCGGCTCTATGAAACCAGATGTACTTATATGATTCTGTTTTCTTCTAGTTTGTATCTTCTTGGTCGAATGCACTTACTGTAAGTCGCTTTGGATAAAAGCGTCAGCTAAATGCAATGTAATGTAATGAAAGGACATTTCCTCCAACAAAACCAGTGTGAGATCATTTTCTCTAGCAGTTCCATCCCCATGTGTGGTTTGGTCAAGAGTTCGAGGTTTGATAATTGAGGACTACAAAAGTCAAATATTTTCTAACAGTGCATCTTTGTTCCTACACTCATACAAGCGGCTGAGATATGGGTTGCAGTCGAATTGTCCAAAAATCTGCACCTATCGTCTTTTCCTATCCACTATTCCTTGACCTCTGTGTGAAACGTCACGGGGTTAAGGAATAGTGGATAGGATAATTCAAAAGGACTTAGGAAAAGAGACTGCGGTGCTTTGAGAATCCGACTGCACTTACACTATCCAACGTATTTATGATGCCCCAGCAGACGTCATAAATGTGCGTCTGCTGTGGGGAAACTACCGTTTTTTATACAGCGGACTACATGGATGTATAATAAGATCGGTGGACTACTGTAAACGCATCTAGAAAACTTTGCACCGTGGTCTGATGGTGTTGTTTTATGCTTTATGAACGTGGACAACAGAGAAAGATATATTCTTCATGAACAAGGTAGGATTTGAAAGTGAAACTTTCACATAATAAATGGACTTTTTCACATTAAAGTCCACATCTTTTAATGTGGACTTTTCCACATCAATCCACATGATCCCAATACGTATGATTGTATGAAAAGATCTTAAAATAAATACAAATGTATTTATTAGAAACTTGTTAGGCCTTAACATTTATCACTGTGTATATCACCATTAAAACATGTTATAAAAAGTTTAAGAAACCCCACACAGCTCAGTAAACACTGCGAAATGTTGACTTTATTTGATCATTTCAGTAAAAACTAACATTCATATTTCTCCTTTTGAGTATTATAGTGATGGACGTTCAAAACAAAGCACTTTGGCAAGTTACAGCAAATAGTTGTAAAATGCTTAATAAGCACCGTAACTTTCAATATATAATTTTATCGGTCATAATCGGTTGTTTCCGTTAACGGCCGAATGTTGTGTCACAGCCGCAAGGTATTGTGGGACAGCATTTTCTCCTTTCCTTTCGTAAAGGAAAGTCCAGTGTTTCCTAAACTAAAGGAGATTATAAAGGAAGTTTCAAACTTCCTTTCCTATCATCTAGAGAATTCAAACCGCTCTTATCATGGTGGCCACTGAGGTACTTCCGGGTCATTTCACTCCGTTAGGAAGGTTCCTGCTAAACTGACAATTCGACTGCAACCATGTTTTCTCTAGAGAAGTGAACATGAGAAGTTCAGTCATCAGGGAGAGACTTGGAGTAGAGCTGCTGTTCTAAAGGGAGGTGTTTCAGGCACGCCCAGCAGGGAGGAGACAGAGGACCAGACCTAGGACCAGGTGGAGGGATTATATTACCATGCCTGGGAGTGCCTTGGAATCCCCCATTCAGAGCTGGTTGATGTGGCCAGGGGGCGAAGCTAGTCTGTCGTACCACAGCGGTGATTTGTTGTTGAGATACCGTTCTGCACACATTTGAGATGAAACGAGGGCCCTGCCAGCTCCTTTCTGCCAGAGAAATGTGGACACAGTCCCTTACAACAATGTCATGAAGACAGAATGCATGTGCAAAGCTTTGATATACTTCAGGCTCTGATGAGGAAGCCTATGTATAAATGATTTCCTCATACTGAAATCAAGAAATATAGGATCTTTGGGAAGTAGTAGCAACAGGCGTACTTTTTGAAGCGATCCTAGTTTTAAACGTGGTGAATGTTGTATATTGAAATCAAACTACACAGTTGGGGTTCAGGCAGTATTAGCAAATCATGGATATATATATATATATATATATATCAGCATTACTGTAGTGGCCAATTGTCCAAAAGAAAATTAATGTTCAAAGGCCACTTAGTCTAGGAGGCGAGTTCGAGTATTGACTCGCGTATATTCAAAAAATTAGATACTTGCTCGTTCCATTCAGGTGCTTTATTGAAAGGTTCAACATCAGCTGGCGGCCCACTGCCGACGTGTAACATTTGCACGGTATTTAAAACAAAACAAAAAAACAAGATCCCTCGGTCTTACGGATGTGTACAGTCAAAAACTTTTCCCAACTAGGCTCTCTAGACTTCCTGCTGTGTCATGCTGGCAGCGTCATTTATACCCGAGCACGCCCCTACGATTGCTTTCTATAAATAATAACAAAACATAAACTAGAGCTGTCCAAAAGCAAGATAACACATTACAAAAACAGTATAATAATAATTCACAGTATTTCAGCTCATTTAAGTTAAATTAAAGAATATTCAATTAGCTCACAAAAACATAATTCATTACCATAAAATAATGTGCCTAAATGGCTCTTACCATTACGCAACTCCTCAGGAGAGGACGCTGGCGTTGACTGCTCACTGCTTCTCCGCCTCTGTTATGTTACCCCTGTATCCTTTTCTGCATTGCACATTGTTTTTAATTTTAACTTATTTTGGACTTCTGCCTCCGCTGCTGGCTCTAGCCGGCTGCCCTCACTCAGCCAACAAAGTGCCGGGTGGCTATTGCTATCTGCTACATCGCCTACTTGTCTGTCTCCGGCCCACGCAACAACCGTGGACTCTCTCTGCTTCCTGCCTTCATCTCTGGTGTGCATTTGTCCCGTCCCACTGCTCACATCCTCCTGCCATGTCGTGGATCTTCCTCGTCTCCACAACAATCCTCCACCTCTGTGCACCTAGCCCGCTAGCCGCTATCACTGCTAACAAACTGCTCCTAGCCTTTCCGCCTGTCATCATGCTGAAATACTCCATCTCACAGCTTCTGTCACTCACCAACTCCTCCACCCCGTCTTCCATCTCAGTCATCAGACATCTTGGACTCCTTCGTCGACCCCGCTACATTCACCGAAGCACTCACCGAAGCCCCCGCCACAGTTTTGTTTACTTTCAGCACGGACAATCCACAGCATCCATCTGCTCTACCCAACGCATTGTCGCACACCTGACGCGACATCAGACCGCAACTCCTACTGCTCCTCTTACACTTTCCCCCGCTCACCAACACTCCCAGCTGCACGGAATACCCGGAGCGGAAGTAGACGTAACAGATATACCGATAGCAGCACCGTTTGCCCTGCGGCTTAACCCATCCCTACTGGTGAGAGAAAACAAATCCCATCACAGTTCATTTGTGGGACTTTTACCTTTCTAGTATTGAACAAACAATGACAAATACATAAAATATGAAGAAAAACGATTATGCAATCTAATGTATAACACCCGCCATCACGCGCCACGGACTCACTTAGAATATTTTCAATATGAACGTGAGCATTTCTTTCAAAAAAATAAAAAAATCACTTTGCTAGAACAGTGATAATAAAACAACGCTCCATAATTCTGTGTGCTCAAAAAAATAAATACAATTGTGCAATCCCTTTGCTAGAACAATAATTTGTAATACTTTGCCACTGTGCAAAAAAATGTAAAGAAAGAAAAGGCTGATATTTGGCAAAAACACGTGTCTTATCACAGCATTAGTGGCTGCAATTGTAACTGTGTTGCACTGCACATTTATTCAAAACGGGGTTGCCGGCTCAGTGGCGGCGCCAGAGATTTATTTTGGGGGTGCTGTGGGGTAGCTTGACGTTTCATAGAGGGTGCTCAAACATTTAGGGTTTCCCATTAATGTACCGGTCGCTACAGTGGAATTTTCTACTGCAACAATCCCCACACGCAAATACACAACGTACCCGCAACTGTTATAATGAAGGCTCGATAATGAGCTCACGGCATAAGCAGGGGTAAAGTGCTATTTTTATAGGTGGTGTGTGGACCTCACCTCCTCTAGGGGGGTCCGGGGGCAAGCTCCCCCGGGAAGATTATTTTTGAAATATTGAAGTTAAATGCATCAATCTGGTGCACTTGGAGAGCAACATGAAGAGATCTATGGATACATCTCTCAACACCCATATGAAACAGAACTGTAAACAGATTTACTTTTTCTTTATGGATATTTTACAAATCACCCTTTTAAACTTTTATTTTTTTTACTAGTATTTCAAACCTGTTTTTCATTTATTCTCTTATTTTTTTATAACTATAATGATCATATAAACGTGTGCCTCGGAAATAATTGTTTACATTAATCGTGACCAAAATGTTTGAGACCCACTGAGATCTAAACACTCAGAGTCCTTTAGTTCAGTGAGTCTCTCAGTCTGACGGCCCGTCCACACAGCGGCGTGCGTTGAAGCTTGGCGGTGGGCGTGTCTGAAGCTTGGGGAGTCAACGCGAGCAACAACCAATCACATGAATCTCCCGCCCCGGACATACAAAGCAAAAAAGCCTGCTAGCCTGCAGCAGAAGCAGGGAGAAAAGAGAGGGGGAAAAAAATTGTTTAAAAGTGTTCCACTTTCCTTCAGCAGCAGCAGCAGCAGCGGGGAGGCTCTCTCCGTGGTGCTCCTGCGGAATACCTGCGGAACTGCGGTCTGGCTCTCCCAACATACACGCGGTTTGATTGGCTAGCAGTTGTACTGGCAGATTTTCATAAACGGGATTTGATTGGCTGATGCCTCCGTCGAAGCTTCAAAAGTTGAACATGGCTCAACTTTTGACGCGAGCAACGTGTAGCTACACTCCCCACAATGCAGTTCGGCGAAGCGTGACGTCACCCCATTCAAGTGAATGGGCAGAAGCGTTGGAAGCTTCAACGCACGCCGCTGTGTGGACGGGCCGTGACAGGAGAGGACTCTCCTCCACCTTGTTGTGGTATAAGCTCCTTATCCGTTAGCGTAGCTCGCTAGCACCAGAAGCTAACAACAACGATCTCCGGTATCGGTGCGCTCTCTCTCTCTCGCGCGCGCACGCACACAAAATGGCTCATTCCACACATACACAGAGCCGAGCTTGAATGAAACACAGAGACCCAGACGTAATTGTACTGTATCATATTATTTTCAAATCATGATTTGTTTTTTTTTAATAACCATTTTTCCTCCTGGTCTCTCGCGCGCCCCCCACTTTGAGAAACACTGGTATACGGAGACCATAGGTTGGGACGTGTCACCCGTGCCAGAGACGATAGGTTGGGACGTGTCACGTCGGCCGGATGTCGCCAATTACGTTATAGGAGCAAAAATTCTGGATCTGCTTGTTACCACCATCCTTCTTTTTTTTTTAGAGATGTGGGTACGGAGGAAAAGAGAGAGGGTTTTGTTTTCTGACACATTGTGAGTTCCCTGACAGACCGGGGACACATATTTATGTATAAAAGACATCAAAAGGTGCATTTTGCATAATAGGTCCACTTTAAAGAAAAACTCCCTTGAGGAAAAAAAAACTACTATATTAAAAAATATATATCAATCATCATAAAAAATGGCACGCATCTCAAACCAAGCAAGAAATAAAAAGTGGTCATTCAGGAATTGATCAAAATATACAAAGATATACATATCAATGGGGGCCTTTTTAAAATGTTGCAATGGTATATTTATCTTTTATATAATTTTTTTAATGAAGAATGCAATAAATATGTATGTGAATTAATTATATATGAATTATTTAGCGAAAGTAATCAATTTGAAGAACAAATGTTATATTGTATAATATGTTAGAATAATGGAATATGTTTTTGTACCCAAGTATACAGTAGTTACCCAATAGTGGAAAGAGTATCCCAGTTATGCTGCAAGAGAAAAATAATTGTTCTGTAGTTTTAATATCTGGATTTCAAAAAGTACGCATATTTAAAATAAGTAGAACAAAAGTCAGGTGCCCATGTGTACAGGGAGGCAGGTTTGTCATCATATAAGCAAAGAGAACATCCCAGAGTTATCTGAAGTTAGTTTGACGCTTTAACGAGGTACACAAATCCTGCGGACATCTTCTAAAGATGATTTGTGTTTACATCTCTGCACCACGGCTCAGCAGGGACACATAAAGAAGATCCTGCAATAGAAAACTATAGAATATACTCGCTTCTGATAAACTGTACACATGGGCATGCTTCTGTCTGTTTTCAGTACACCATGTACTTCATAACGCTGCAAGGTCTCTTTCATCCCAACCATGAGTCTTACAAAGGCCTTTTGGTGAAGTTCTCTCATTTATGGAAACCTTGGTTGGCTCACTCTTGGTCCAGCACGGTTAACACATAAACATACAGGGTCAGCTGTTATTGCCAGAGCTGAAAGCCTTAGATGCCAGAAAAGAAGAAGTTTCTCGCCTTTCAGATCTTCTTTCTTCCCTTTTGTCCTCATGTCATACTTGTTCTCTCTTTGGTGCATGCTTTTAGGGTTAAAGAGAACTTTGTGTCCAATTTCCAACCAACTGAAAAGGACAAATCATAGAAGCTTTCTTCTTTTTTTACAAAAGGCTGCTGCCATTCCCATCATCTTAAAGTGAAGTCAGGGTGGGTGTTCAGGGGAGAATATTTAAATGTGAATGGATCTTTGTCCACAGCCAAGAAGTGAGAGAAGAAAATGAAGGGGGTCAAAAACACACCATGCCACCACCATTTCCCAGCACTGAAGATCTACAAAGGATCCTCCATCGGGTCAAACACACTCTGCTCAGATGAGGCTCTGAATCATCAGAAAAACTTCAGTACTTTCATTCAGCAGCGAAAACATGTCCCTGGATGTCAGACACTGCATGTTCCTCGTCATTATTTGGTAATAATGCTCTTTTTAAAGAACCAGTTTGAAGCAGTTTGCAGCAGAGCGGAACTCTTTATGATAAGCTTTTCTATTTTCTTTATTTATTATTATGATTTATTTATTTTGGTCACTTACTAGAATGATCTGTCAGTCAAACTGTATTACCGATACTGTGTGACTCCAAATAAATGTTAAAAATACAAATAAAAACTCACTTTGTTAGCCTTTATGCTAAGCCAAACTGGACAGCAGCAATTATGCCCATATTAACACTAAGCTAGCTGCTTATTAGCATGAGCATTAGTGTTGTATTGTCGCTTAATTACAAATACCTTGGTATCTGGCTTGATGATTGTCTCACTTTTAAACGTCATGTCAATAACCTGCTTAAAAAGCTGAGGGTTAGGCTGGGTTTCTTCTACAGGAACAAGTCCTGTTTCTCGTTTGAAGCCAGGAAAAGGCTAGTCACTGTGACCTTTTTACCTGTGCTGGACTATGGTGATTTGATCTCTATGAATGCACCTGCCAATTGCCTGGTCAAGTTAGATGCTGCGTATCACAGCGCACTGAGATGTGTGACAAACTGTAAAGCATTAACCCATCACTGTACCCTCTATGCAAGGGCAGGTTTGCCTTCACTAACTGTAAGGAGGCTTAGTCACTGGTACATTTGTATATACAAAGCCATGTTAGGGAAACTTCCATCCTACATCTGCTCTCTGATCTCACGGCGAATTGTAAGTGGCTACTGCCTGAGATCGAATGCTGTGGTTTTATTAAATGTGCCAACTGCTAGGACTGTCTTAGGGAAGACAGCTTTTAGATGCGCAGCTCCTCTGTCTTGGAATAGTCTGCAAAAGGAATGGAAACTGAGCAATTTGGTTCCACTAAATGTTTTTAAAGCAAGGATAGATGCTATCCAATCGGAAACTGTTGGAACCTGTAAATGTTACTAGCTATGTAAACTGTAGTCGCTGTAAATATGCTGTATGATGTCCTTTTTGTTTTTCTGTTATGTTTATATGTATTCATGTGGAACCCACTTGCAGCAGGTCACCCTTGAAAAAGAGATCAATGATCTCAATGGGATTCACCTGCATAAATAAAGGTTTGAAATGAAATGAATAATTATAAAGTCCTTATTAACACCTTTCTCTGCAAGATTATGTTCTACAACTACTAGGCCATAAAACTAAGATATTTTCCTGCCTATTGATAGTAAGTTAAGAAGTTACTGTACATGAATTAAGATCTTAAAATAAAAAAAATAAAAATGTGTCTCGTAGTACAACAAAGACATTCTCCCTAAATACATTTAACACACTATAACTGTTAGTTCAGTCAGACAACTCACGAGTTTCTTTAACATGTTTATTAGAAGCAGCATATAGTTGAGTTTGGCGACTAGTCTCGGGCATCATCACTCCATAGATATACATAGCACGATGAGTGATGATCAAATAACTAACCCCGAGCCTACAGGTGGAAGCTGGGGTGGTGGTGGGGCAGCAAGCAGCAGCGACGTAGGTAGCTGCAGCAATAGCAGCAGCAAGCGATGCATGGAGAGAGAACTGGCAGGTTAAATAGAGCGGCATATTAAGGAGACTCTGTTTGGTTGGCTGTAGAGTGGCAAGGGGCGTTATGTATGAATGCAGCATAAGTCCTCGAGTTGACTGCCTGAACTAGCTCGCAGGCTTCGCCCCATAAGTGTCGAAATACCTTTAAGAAAAGTCGTTCTTACTCAGTAGCCTATGTACAGGGGTGCACATACTTTTTTTGCCCTGGTTCTCAAAGGAGCACCTGGGGATGTTGCTTGGTGCGCATCCTTAAAATGAAATAACCCGGACCTTTTGAGGGGTACTTACTTGACTTTATGAACGGGGGGGGGGAGGTGCGCTAGTGAGCACCCTCATTAAGCCTCGCAGACCCTTCACGCGATAGCGAGGGATCGCAGATGCTGTGGTGCTCGCGGACGGATTATAGATACATTCTATGTGTGGGAAACCCTCACCCTGCACCAGTTATTATGCAACTCGCATCTCTCTCTCTCTCGCTAATGTTGCCGTTGTGTCTTTATGGAGAGAGCTGTGTCACCTGACTAGGCGGAAGCACTTATATTTCAATATTGACCTTGTTTACAGTGTTACATAGTGATGTCAAATAAGTTAAATGGAGGTATTTCAGGAAGGGGGGGGGGAGTGTGTGGGCGACAAACTCCCTCTGGAGGGAACACAGGGGTTCTAGCCTTTGCAAACCATTTACATGCACAAAAACCTATAGAACACATCACAGGAGAGGGAGAACACCAAACAGCGAAATGATTGCTCAAATGTTGAATGTTTATCGTTGCCTTCTTAGCAAATAATTTAAAGTGTCACTAAATATGTACCTGCACGCTCTTCTGCATGTTTGCATGATTCTGAAGATGTGCTGTTTTGAAGCTATAACCCATATGAAATATAGGGCTGCTAGACCCCTTTATGTAATTTCGATGTATGAATACATGTCCTTTCAGCATGGAGCGCTCTAGAATGTACACCCAGGGTGATGAGTGGCGCGAATCACTGCCTCTCTCTCTCTCTTTTTCTTTTTCTCTGTGAACACCCTGAAGACGCAGAGACAACAGTCGAGCAGCTCCTCGTAAAGTGTACAAGATATAGCATTAAAAAGTGGTTATTTGTACTCAAACTATGTTAGTTAACAAACTATTATTTGACCAGAACCCCTGTGTGAATCCGAACTAGAAGACGACAGCCAGTGTCGATTTATAAGTGTGGAAACTCCGATGAGTCGAGGCAAATGTAGCTCCTTGTTAGCACTTTGAAGGGCTAGCCTGCTAATATGACAATGACAGTTCGTTTTTGTTGTTTATTATCAATATACATTTCATAATCGGGGTTATGAAAGTGATGTCTTATGTTTTTGAGGTACTTAGGTGCACATTGTATCATTGTAAAACCATCTGAATAAGATCTTTAGCTTATGCTAATCACGAGCTAGCGATGCTGGCTAGCAGTTGTTGGAGGCGGCGTGGCCTACCGTTGGACCTGCCTATAGAGGACGTTGGATTTGAAGGAATTCTGCTGAATTCACTCACTGATTTCAGATAAGAACCAGTACACTATTAGCTCTACCCGGGTAGAAGAGCCATAGCAGTACACACACACACACACACACACACTCACTCACTCACTCACTCACTCACTCACTCACTCACTCACTCAC
>CALSBZ010004135.1:181058-203620 GCA_943591055.1 Gobionotothen gibberifrons
CACTCACTCACTCACTCACTCACTCACTCACTCACTCACTCACTCACTCACTCACACTCACTCACTCACTCACTCACTCACTCACTCACTCACTCACAGAACTGATCAGTCGGGATTTGAATTATCTTATTCAAAGGGAAAGGACTCTTTTTTTGTATGTTAAAGAGCTTTATATTTTATTTTCATATTGTTATGACCTAGTTAGATGTTAGTGCCTCTGTTCTTGGTGTGAGATTGAACTAGAGGTTCTACAAAGCATTTAAAAGTGTGTCTGAGGCTGTGTATGAGTGCCATTTCAAAGGCCATTTTTATTTGACTGGCGGCTGATTTGTACATCCACATTCATATTCAAAGTGCCGCTCTTTGGTCAGAGTAACCACTGGGCCATTCTGCTATCTTCCCACTGCAGCTACACTATAAAGTTTAACACTATTGAATCTTTCCTGTAACAAGCTTAGGCTAGCTGCAGTCCAGAAAAATAGCTTGTTAAATAAATGGAATTACAGTGCTGTCATGTCTTCAGCTTTCTTTATGCACCTTATTATTTTGCACTCTTATTTTGCACTCTTGTTTTTCTCTGTCCTGCTTCTTAATTTTTCCTCTAATCTTTTTTTATCTCACTCATTTCCCCCCTGTTTTTCTCACTTTGTCTCTCTTGAAATGGAGTCTCCAGTCCTCCTTCATTAAAACCAGGAATGTTTCTTCGTCAGGCTGAAGTGGATCTCTAGTCTATTCAGCACCAGCTCCTTTTCAAGTGGAGAGAACTTTCAGTGATGAACTGTGTGGGAAAGACAGACAGTGGCCATTCACGAAGCTTTTTACAAGGCTCTATTAAGAGAGCCTCTTCTTTCTCTCTTTCTCGGATTCTTTCTGTCCTTCCATTTTCTTTCTCTCCTGCTTTCTCCGCTGCTCGCTCATTCAGCGCCTTGGCCTTCGCCCAAGCTCCCTCTCTTCCTCTGTTTCTGAATAAGGGGCCACCGTTCCACTCTTCCCTTTCTTAGTCAATGACCTGCTTTTGGGATCTTTCTGACACCTCTATTAAAGCTGCCCATGCAGCAGGCGATAAATGACCGTAAATGAGGTTATACTATGGCTGAAATCTTATGTTTCACAAAGGTAGTTTGAATAAATATTTTTGAATCAAATTAATAACTTTTTTTGTATTCTGTCAAAATCAAGGATAGACAACTACAGCAAAATACCGGAAATCCATCTGTTCGTGATCGTCAGGATCACTCTAAAAACCTCCTGTGAAAGTAATGGCAAATATATAGGACATTGGAACATGGAAATTGCCATTACAAGTAGTGAATGAATGTTTACAAACACCTGTGTATGTGAGCCCAGAGATCAAAGGTTTCCATGGAGATGTGCAGTGAAAGGAGAGCCTTTCCATCGTTCTGAATGAGGGATAAACCTCTTGCATTTCTAACTTTTGTTGGAAAAAAAATAATACAAACCTCCAGTGTTTGTGTGTACTGTCTGATTAGATTATGTCACTCAGGTGTGTGGCCCGAATCTGCCCAGCAACACCATGGCAACCAACTGCAGCACTGAGTCCCATTAAGAATGCATTGAGGATTATATCTGACAATTTTTCCACCTGTTCAAAAACTATGGCTCCTATCAAAAAATTACCATACTGTGAGCATCAGGGAACCCCAATGAACTGATATATGTTGTTTGTTTGGGTTTTGTGTGTAAAATGTGGAGATGGGAGCAGTTTGTTTAAAGTTTACTTCTCTCTAGTCTGAAGAAAGATCGGAACAAATTTAACATGGGAGTCTATTGGGAGCTAGGTGGACTTTTTGACAAGTTTTTGTCTCTTCATGCCCTCAAGAGGCATTTTCTTTAATATTTGTAAACGTAAGAGAGGTTTTCCTACGTTTTTCTTAAAAAATGATGTCCAAGGAGTGCAGGGTTTGGGAATTATGGCAGGTTTAAAAAGTTGTCAATAGGAAGTCAGATTGAAAAAAATCGTATAAATATCGTATAAATATCATCCCTGTGCATCAAAACTCACTGTTCTACATGATAAATAAAAGAACATTGTACCTTGAAAATAAATAGCGGGTAAATTTGACCCGTTGGCAGTTTTAGGTATACAGCGACCTCTGGCGGTTCTAGTGTTAAATAAAGGTTCATTCGTTTTTCTGTTTTGCACCTCCTCCTATTAATATCTTTGTACATCCGGCACTATACTGTTTTATTGTAGAGATCACTTACAGTATCTTCTTAATATTTTATATTCTATATTTCTATCATTGACCTTCTACTTTCCCCCTATGAAAGTATGTACTCTTAATATTTCTTTCATCAAATATAACATATTCAACAAAAAAATTAAATAACGTGCTTTAACCACTAAAAGTGTTAACACAACATATTATACTTTTTGTGGGACACTTGTGTATGTATAACATCTGAAGATGTGTAGTTTTATACATGTTTTCACATAATTTTACAGGATATTGCTATATTATTTCACATGTTTTACTTCTACACATTAATATCTGATTTCTAAAACATCACAGACAGAAAGGTATATCCGTCATTTAATTGTAAGATATTGAAATTCTGAATCCATAGATGTGTCTCCCATCACCCAAAACCCCTGACTATTCTCTCAACTCAATATTTACATTCTTTAATTCAAAGAAAATCAGTAATATCTTTAAAAACTACAAGTCCCTGTCCATCAGCTGTGCACCGCTACCTATCTACCAATTGGATCAAATATAAAAGTCAGCCGAATTAGTGTTGATACTGCAAGGAGACGTATTGTGTGAAGAGAAATTGAAGATGTTGTTTAATTGCTGATATATTTATGATCCACGTCACTTATTCAGTTTCAGTGGCAGTTCTTCCAGTTTGTCTAGAAGTCTTCTCATCAGGGCTCTATAAATAAAGAACTACGGCAGATGTCTAATATTTAATGCAGCCGAACCGTGTATTACAATGCCGTTATGTGATGACTTTCAAAGAGTAAAGCAAATACACTCGGAATAAAGTATTTACCTAAAAAAAAGTTTATAAATGTTTTCGGATTTCATATCGCATAAACACCATATCCCAACGTGCATTGCGGCTAAAACATTCAATCACCGAGCTTTAACGATAGCTGAGGATCTTGGGTAATCAGTTCAGTGGGTGTGTATTGCCTACGTCTGTTTCCGGTGACTTTATTTTGAAATTCAGTTCCTGACGGACGGCAAAAAAGCCAGATATTATAGAATTAAACAAATAAATAAAAACAAGGATAATTGTGTGTTATTGTTGAGTAAATAACAGTGTGTTATTTAGAAAAGAATAACAAATTAGAAGGAAAAAAAGATTTAAAAAATACATATTTCAGTATTCTGAGCCCCATTTATTTTCCTCACTGACCCATTATAGAATTTAAAATAAAAACAATAATCGTGGCTTGATATTGAGTAAGAAAATGTTTTTATGAACCACACAGCTTCCGGTCAGACCCGACCGGACAAAAAGACGCAGGCACGAAACATATTACCAATAGAAATACATTGCTTTTTAAATCGTTCTGTGTGACACGAAAAAAAGGGGGAAATCGTGTTGGTGAACACGAATCAATAGATTAAATGTCGTGACTATAACACGAAATGCGGTGAGACTGGGTTGTTTCACAAGGTTACAGAAAATGCGTATACTTTGTAATAGTAGGAACTATTGTTTAGGCAGTAGAGATGCCTACCAATTGTGATGTTGCTACTCTAACATGTTTGGGTGTTACACACATGCGGAGCATACAGGCATGAGATATAAGATGTTCACGTTTACTGGAGTTTAATAAAATAACTACCCACCGAGGTAGAAACAAGGTATTCTGTAGTCTTCCTGTGATACAAAGAGCAGAATATAACATACTTCGCTTACTGTCAAACAACTTCTCTGTTCGTTTAGATATTATGGGTGATTTTATATAGACCTAAATGGGTCAATAATCATGTTTAGGACCTTATTTAAAAAGGCACATTGGCAAAAGTCAATTATTTGTTCAAAAAATCATTCTTAAAAAAGTCTGAGATACATAATTAAGGAATACAATACAGAAATACAGAAACATCTCAAAATTGTTATCTCACAGAGGTTTCTCCAAAGAACAGACACACATTATTGTAGATTCAAAGAATTGCCATTGAATAAAAAACCCACACTTAATTCTCCAGTGCTAACTCCGGAGCAAACATTGTTTTATTCTTAGTTCTGTCCCCTCTCGTCTGGGCTCTTGGCCTTGAAGCAGGAGATATTTGGAGGGAGCTGTGCAGGGACCCTTAGCGGAGAGAAAATGAGGACATATTTCACTGATCAAATGATTTTATTATTGTAAATTAAAAGAGAATAATTTAACATTGCCTGGCGCGCTGACTGTGCTTTACTCAGCTATCCCTCTTCATTCCTTCTTTCTCTTTCTCTGCCTTTGTGTTTCTGTCTTCCCCCCTCCTCTGATATCTTACTACCTTTGATTTCACCAAAATCACAGCCACATCCCCATGACAACTGTATGATCTGAGACCTTGTGTGCAGATTATAATCCTGTGTGGGGATCATATCATGATAGTGCTTTCCAAAGTTCAGTGAACTTCAGAGGTAGTCTCAGCACACACATGTTTGGTTTAGAAACCCAATCACTATCTTTGCTTAGTGAATGCGACGTCCCTTAACTTTAATGGACTTTAACACAACAGTATAGGCACACATAAAGGTACAGTATATGGACAAGAACATTTGATATCAAAATCATTTTTTAAAAACCCTGTGGAACCCTTTTTGCTGATTATTTTCTTTTGCATGTGTTTGGCATTTGCTAATTATTCAATTTAAAGATCTAGTTCCTCTTCCCTATCCTTTTGTATTTGTGTTGTAGTACTGACCATTTCTGGTAATGCTTGTGTCATAGTTAAAACCTCAAGTGACTTTAATGAAAGTCAATGAAGACTAATTTGAAAGTTTGAAAATGAAATATCTGGGGGTGTGGATGTCGGTTTTCCCATCTGTCCTTGTCTTTGTCACTTGAGCCACACTGAAGAGGATTCTGCACATTGTTCTCTAGTACCCAGAATTCCACTTGTTCAGCAACTTAATCCCTGACCCTAAGAAAGCATCTCCTCCGCCCTCCAGGCCCTTCTGCCAATCCACTGCCTTCCGTCAATTCTGAGCAACTCATACTGGCAGCAGGTCCTTGTTGCCTTGTTCTCACCCTTGTGATATTGGACTTAGACAGCCCCTGGCTATATTGGCAGCTACTAGAGGAAAACACCCTACCAAGGGTAATATGAGCACCAGCTTTGGAAAAAAAATGAATAAAATAGAAAAAGAAAATATCTCTGGTTCTGCTGATTGGTATTTCTTAAACTTTCTATCATCATGTAACAGGTGTGCATTGCCTAATTGTTTAATTTTATGTTTTTACCGTGGGTGGACAGCCAAAAAAGCTTAAAGAGCTTACGAAATGCTATCCACACGTGTTTATTGGCTTGGTATATGATAGAGCAGGGGTCGGCAACAGGCGGAGCGCGGTCCAGATCCGGACCCAGACGCCGACCTATACGGACCCGGACCTATAATCAATAAATTAATAGGGGATTTCAATTTTGACGGGGTGATTCTATTTGAACCGCCGCCGACAGGGGGTGAAAGAGAGGAGTGAGCGATACAGGGAGAGAAACACAGAAGAAGAGATGAGAGTGCGGCAGAGAGAAGCGGAGAGGAAAGTGAGTGAAGAGAATAATTAGCGATACAGGGAGAGAAGCGGAGAGGAGAGTGAACAGGCGTGTTAGCGGCAGACAGGGAGAGACAAATAATTACACATGGCGCTATCCAAGAAGAGGAAAGTGGACGGTGAGAACAGAGCTTTTAACCCTGAGTGGACTCCTTCATGTTCATCCTGCCCACTGGGAGCACAGAACCAGTGTGTCTCATTTGTTCAGAGACCGTGGCGCTCATTAAAAGTGCCAAAACGCCACTATGAGACAAAACATTCCCTCTCAAGTAAGAACTGAGGTCAAATAAGCAGTCTCAGAGCCCGATATGATCAGTCCACCAGGATCAAAATTAAAACTAAATATGGTTCCAGGGCAGGCTAACCGAGGCTAACCAATGAGCACCTGCATGTGTATGAGAATGGTCCTGACACCATTTCAGGCCAGATCTAAACTCCTGGCAGGACAAGCTCCAGCTTAATTCTTGCACTGAATTAAACAAAGTGAGTGAGGGACTGCAATATAAGAAGGAAAGAAAGAGAGACTTTAAAACTGTTCAATTGTTATGATGTGTAAAGACTGATATTGTTCTATAATCGGCTGAAACTCTTAGGTCATGATGTGAAACGGTTAACAAAGAAAAAGGGAAACTCAAGCTGCTGCTACACTTTATTTTATTTATCTAAAATGAAGCACTTTTAAGATGCACACATTTTCAAAAGCTATTTTATTTATTTTCTCTATTTTATTTTTAAATGCAGCCCGAGAGGAACATTACACATATCCACAGTATTTACTGTATATCTGTAGAGGTCAATGTTAATTGACAATAAATATTGTTGTTTTTGAATTGTACTTTCTTTATTTGATTGGCAGTCAGTTGTTGATGACATGCAGACGTTGATAAAGCTACAGGCTACTTCAATATATATCACACTAATTCATAAAGCAACTTAGAGATCTTGATGTTCCGGACCTTTGCATGGGGAGATGTTCTCTAACTGGACCTCGTTGAATTTTAGTTGAATACCCCTGCTCTAGAGGGAAGCTTCTAACGAACAAACATGTCTTTATTTTTGGAAAGTGTGAAAAGCATAGCAACACCCACCAGGAGGAGAGGGTCCCAACAGAGACGTGGAGATCCCAAAGACAGATAGAGGGGCGGCTAAAAACAGTTTTCTACGCCAATCTCTCAGAACAGCTTCTCAGACAGAAAGACCAGACAGACAAAGGCTGTAACGGAGAGATACTGACGGGAGAGTCAGGTTTCTGTTGTTTTATTCTAAAAGGAGTCTGAAACACACCAAAAGTTTGAAAGTGCTTGACTGTGGAGTCAGTATAAGAGAACAAGACAGAGCAAAGACACAGCATGACAAGCAACACAGACGAGTCAAAGTTCAAGTAAATCTGAGAACGGTTTCTCAGTGGGAGGGAAGAAAGGACAAAGGAACAGACAGAAATGCAAAAACAAAACATCTGATCACGTGGAAACAATGGACAGAGGGCCATGCAAATCAGACTCTTCCTCTTTCCAGCTGTCATTCAGTGTGCACTCTCCCTGAGACTTCTGAAGCCGATCAATGAGAAATAACGTGATATCTGTACCAGGAAAAAAACACGTTCTACCATTTTTGGCAGAAACTCAATCAGAGAGTGACAAATTGCAAGCTCTTGACCCCAAAGCCGAGCAGCACTGAGCACTCACACTTTCTGTGGATGTCATTAGGAACTGAGAATGTGTTTCACAAACACAGATATAGCAGGCATGGTGTGAAAATAAAGCTGCAGATATAACATCTTGAGTCTGAGATGAAAAGGTATTAGGAAGGATAAGAGAGCATTTCCTTATGAGGTTGTGTAAACTGTGGGGGTGCATTAATATAGTTCATGTTACAACATGTTTCTTTATTAAAAGAAATGGAATCCAATTATTCATACTAGTTATTGCTGGGATTTCTCCAATGTATTTCCATTCTGTGAATGTCTCTCCTCCAAACAGAGGTGCTTGTTTTTTCATTTGAATGTAGCAACACGAAGCAGGTCTGTAGCTTTGGCTCTCTCCAATCTTGCTTTAGCTGCTTCTGTGCTAGTTTAGGCTACAGAATGCTGTTGGGTTAAATCATGTTTTTGTCTGTTCTGACTATAGAATACAGAAGTATTAGTGATGTCGCCCATAGGTTTCTAAAGAGCCATTAGAGCTTAAAGTATTTGGTATTTGAACACATGAGTTACATACATGATTATTTGGGCACCATTTTCAAAGTTAGCGATAGAGGCCATGTTGTTTTGTACCAGGCTGTAAACGTGTATATTTCTGCTGTAAAGTTCTGTATTTTGACATGGTTGGTTCCACCCTCTAGTGGCCATCCCTAAAACTGCAGGTGTTGGCTCTTGAAACAGATGTAGGCACTGCACCTACACACAGGGCACACCTACAATCATACGCTGTGTCTTTATTCTGACTCTTAGTACACTGCCATGTTGTGCACTGTGAACTATTTCAACAAAGTTGTGTTTTCTCAAATCGCACACGGCTTCTGTGCCCGTACAGGAAGTGACGATTGCCGCTGTTTGCTAGCTACAGTAGGTAGCGACGTTATAATTGACGGTACTTAATCATCTCTGACTGCCCACTTATTCCAATTAAATAATGGTGGCTTCTTCTCAATAACAATTTAGTCTGTAAAATAATGAATAAAAACATGTGTTTAACTTTTATTTGTTGTGCTGTGTTCGTCTGAGCAACGGCAATTGCAGCAACCGCAACTACCATTACGTAGCCAAGATGGCGATTTTTGAGTGTGAGAAATGTCCAGCATTACAAACCTTTTCCAGTTATATAAGTGCAATAATTGGATTATCTTATTGCATATTGCAATACTTCGCATGGGGACGCACTTAGCAAATGTCAGTACAAAAACAAAACGAGGCAAAGCCAAGAGACTACAATCTTCTTGTGTCTTCTGTTTAATCTCAATTATTAAATGTACAATGTATGAAAAAGTTAAAAAACATCACATTCCTGAATGTCTTTTGTTTTGACTTGGACCATTTTATAAAACAGTTTCTATTCATAAAAACATTAACAAACACAATGCTGGGTTTGCTGGTGATAACTTTTCACATTTGATGTTCTCCTCACATGGTTCCACCCTGTCAAAGCCCTGCACAACAACACCAGGCAATACCGAGGAAAATATGAAAAGGGGAAGACATTGACAATGATGAAAACCAATACAATAAAACTAAGAATGGGTTGAGCAAGAAGACAGCCAGTAAAATGAAAGTGGAAAGGAAAATATAAAGTGGAAAAAAACTCTGCTTCAATTTAAACTGGGAAAACATTATATTCTAGCATCACTGTTCTTTTTAGGTAGGATGGCTCAAACCCAACACAACAGATGCTCAATAGCTGCCTGACGTCCTGCTATTATCACCTGGTTAACATAATCACTCTGCCTAATGGGATCATTAATAAGCCCAATCAATCACAATAACTTTAAACAATATTTCAAAACCAACATCCCTGATATCCCTTGAGCTGCATTAGTAAGGTCTGCCTGTCCCTGAGCTAAAAGAAGGTACTTGAGCTAATGAGTTTTTGCTTATCAATATTGAAATGAACGCAGCAAGGTACTCTAAAAGGGAATTAAACCCCGTGCTGTGGGGGGAACCTGTGCTGTAAATCTGAAAATGGTATTATGTATTATTCTGGAGTTGTTGTGTCGACAAGAATGTTAACACACCAATGTGATAGAGAGAAAAGTCGATCACTTCTGCTTTTCCAAGAGAAAATATAGTTAGTAAAAGAAGTGACATTTTCCCCATCTCCGTCCCAGTGTTGAGCTTCTGTTATCCACAGTGCGAGTGATCCACATTGATCCAGTCCTGTCCATCTCCCGCTGAAGACAATATTGCCCCTATACATCAGCTCCCAGGCTTCAGGACAGATGGTGTGGAGACTGTTGGAGACGCATTGGGGATTTGTGGAAGAACCTCAAAGCGCTGCCAGGTCGATGAGAGAATCAGCAGCATTCTGCTCAGAGGGCCCTCAAAAAAAGTGGAAATGGGAAAATAATCTCGTCAATCGATATCATGGGCATGAGTGAGTCAGAGACACACGGGTGAAAAGTGTTAGTAATTTAAATCAATGTTTTATGGCATAATTTAGTTAAAACATGCCATCAGTTTAAATGCTGATTTATACTGAAAAAACTGAAGTTTTCGCACAATCTCTGATGTCAAGCTTTTATTGTGAAAATACTTCCGGTTTGACTCCAGTCTGTGTTTATTTTGAAAAGCTTTCCGGAAGTAATGTCCGAAATTCTAACAGTAACTTGACCACAGCCGCCATTGAAGAGGAGGAGCGATATGAGATATATATGCAGGTGACCGAATGCTGTGGGGTCCTCTTTCTTCTCGGCCGAACACTGCGTGAAGGAAAGCTGCAGCTCTCCTCCACTGAACGATCCTGCTTGTAACATTACCGTGCCTTTTACTATATTAAAGTACCACCATTTGAAACTTTAGCCGAGACTCATTGTTCTCATTATTTAACCAGTTCTCTCCTGGACGTGAGAAAAACGAATAAGCTAATAGAAGTCATGTGTTATCACTAGGGGTGTAACGGTATCCGTACCGTCACGGTTCGGCACATGCAGTCACATGACGAATACGCCTTTTTTTTACGGGTGGGAAAAAAGTCTGTCCTTCAGGGCAGTATCCACTACACCAGGGGTTCCCAACCTTTATTGTGCCAAGGACCGGCAGATACATTAAAAAAAACGGTTGTCAATTTTAACTGATTTTAATATTTACTCACCAGCAGGTGGCAACAGAGGCTAATTGTATTTAACAGCCTGAAGAAATACCAATATGCATCCGAAACATATTAACAACGTTTAAAACCAGGATACAATTAAAACAAATTAGGACCACTGTACAGATTGATATAACTGAAATGTCAGTGAGACCCCTGGGCTTGTTTGCCAGCCATAATAACTAGGGCCGGGACTCGATTAAAAAAATGTATCTAATTAATTAGAGGCTTTGTAATTAATTAATCGAAATTAATCGCATTTTTAATCACATATAAATAAAGCTGCTGGATTCTTTTTGTCACTTTTTGGGCGATTTTTTAAGTTTTAACGATTAATTTGCATTTTTACTTTCCTACGGTTTGTGAAATGGCTGAACTGAAAAATCGCGATTTAAAAACATTTCTAGACTCCGCAGATTTGTTTTGCTTTAAGGAACTCCGTAGCTTACTCTCTCACAGTTCGTTCATGTCGCTGCAGCTGCTCCCCCGTGCTCCCCGCATCCATTTCCGGGTTCTTCAGTCACAGCGCCTCTCATTTTCTCTTCAGACATCATAGAAGCCGTTTTTGTTCTTGTTCCTTCTGTGGAACCTCCCGCCACCTCTTTGTCTTTACCATCCATCTTCTTTACAGCTTTTCCTGCCGTTTCTTTCCGCTGCTCTCAGCTCCTCCGTTTCCACTTCCTCATTCTTCTCCGTCTCAAACATTCCTGACATTCCAGAACGAACGTTTTTATTCTCCGTGTTTTACACCAAACTGTCCATCCAAAGATTGTCTGAAGTCATGCACGTTAGTTGGTGCTCCAGTATAATCGGTACGCCTGAAACTCATCCAGTGAGAAACGTTCAGCTGTGCAAAAATAAGTGCGATTAAAATGCGTTAATTTTTTGTGTAATTAATTAATCTTGATTAACACGTTAAAGTCCCGGCCCTAATAATAACGTCATACCGGGGCGTTCGTTCCGGTGCACTCAAGACAGCATTTAGCACTACATCGAGATTAAGATTAAACTAACTTCTTTTGGGAACACCCACATACCTATGGAGTTGGCCAGATGTGTGTAAATTACTGTTCATGGCCATTTGAAAACAAATGCCGTTGTTGGACACACACAAACACACCGAACATACACACACACAGCGGAGCTGAGCAGAGCACATACACACACATCATGCGCCTTTGTGACCCGACATTTCCTTCATACAACGAGTAATAGGGGAATAATCGGGCCGTTCGATGTGTGTGTGTGAAACGTAGCAGCCTGCAGTGGGGAACACAGTGAAGGCGGTGTGTACGCACTGGTGCTGCACTTCTCAGAGTCTGCCTCCTGATGCTGCAGCCTGAAGTGAAGGAGGTTTTACAAATAAAAAAATAGCTCTACAACCCTGGCCGCAATGTCCTTAAAATGAAGTCCGAGTTCGAAATATATCTCAAATAATGTATGCACTGCCATTTCCCCACATAAACACAACAGTCTGCGATGAAACGGTTGTCTCCTGTGTGCTCCACTTCCTATTGGCGCACCGGTAACTTTCTCTGCGCACGAGAGGCTGAGATCTTATGCTAACCAATTTTGATTTATTTTGTATGTTTTGGATGAAATAATATGACTGGTATAGGTGCGAAAAAAGAAAAAAAAATGGAATTTTTTTTTTATAAAATATTTTTATATATTTATAATTCTGCAAATATTACAATAAACTCACAGCTATTTCGCGGCCCGGCAGTAACACCTCCGGGGGTTGGGAACCCCTGCACTACACTATATATAATCCAGGGGGCGGTATTGTGCCTATGTAACAGCCTAGTGAGGCCTGTTAACATCACATTTATATTAAAAGATTCGGATTCCCGGCCACACCAATACAGCGAGAAGGACAGCACAATATGTGTAAAATGGTTTATTTATACAAAGTTACTTTAAAAACACTCCTTTGATAAATACTTAAAATAGCATAAGGTTAAAATAGTAAACCAGTTACAGAAATACAGTTCAAGCAGGGGTTTATAAAATCCTGAAAGTCCTGTCCGCTTGGAACCGAACTCCACTCGGGTTTCCCTTTTAGCCAGGCAGAAGTACAATGTTCAAGTCCCTTCCAGGAAATCCAGCGCTGGGATTTCCCCTTTGCCGGCCTGTCACACTCTGTCGGTCAGCCTCTGGTCGTGGAGCCCTCTGTAACAAACAAAAAGGAGACTCAGGGGACAGCAACGTAACTTTAGTGACATAAAACTAGACGCCCAAAAGCAGGAGAAATAGTCACTTCCCTTAATTTGGAGTTAGTTGGAGCGTTGAATCCAATGGTTAGAAGAGGAACTGCAGGGGTCCGTTCTGTGCGAGGGGCAGGAGGGATCCGATCCGGTCCGATCTGCGGCGAGGTGAGGAGGAGCAGGAGGGATCCGATCCGGTCCGATCTGCGGCGAGGTGAGGCAGCAACTGTCAAGAGAAGAATAGCTGCTGTCTAGCAGGTAGTCGGCGTATTTATGGGGGAGTGGGTTTGGCAACTGACGAATGAGATCGCTGATTTTCACTGGGTGCCGGTGTGTCAATCAGCAGTGTCTGTGTCTTTGTTGTGACAGTTCGTTGAGGAGGTTAAACAAGCATGCAAATAAAAAGAGTTCATCGCTATATAGCGCACAACATTAAAATCACAACACTATATGTAACATGCAACAATTATATAAAAAGGTTTAACCATCCGTCTATCATACTGACTTTATTCACTTTGTGACACCTACAAGCTGTTTGCCAGCCGCCCTTAAAGGACAAATGAAGAACAAGAAGAAAACACAACAAAACGAACAAAATCCATGAAGAAGAAAAGTAAGTATGGCGATTTCAGATAACACACAGGAGCTAGAACCCACCTGCTTCTTTTACATCAGCTGTGTGGGAACATTTCGGGTTCCCTGTGGACTACAATAACGATGGACTAGTGGAAGATCGGACGAGGACGGTGCTAATGCTAATCTGGTAACACGTCCAACATGCTAAATCATATCAGAAGGCATCACCCAGATTTGCGAATCACTGGAGCCCGGCAAAAGATAACAGCAGTTCAACAGCTTATCCCTGCTGTTTTTAAGAAGCCAATAGACATGAAAGCCGTGAGACCAAAATAAATAACGGAAGCTATTGGCATATATATTTCAACGGCTATGCGCTCTTGAAACACTTTCTTATTATTTATGATGTAATATTTTCAAGACATTCTTTTTAGTTTGACAGTTTATTGAACCTTTTTGTTTGACATCAGCCATTATAGATAATATGGCCATCTGAGTGTGTGGGGTACTGTTTGTGGTTTGTTTTTTGACAGTGTAATACAGTTAATTATTCAAAATGTTAGAGTTCCTTATTTTAAAACTGAAACTTGCACTACTGTTCAAAATACATAACAACAAACCTGGAATTATACATTTGGGACTTTTTTTTGCCTTTTTCTTGTTGTACCGAACCGTGACCCCCAAACCGAGGTACGTACCGAACCGTGAACTCTGTGAACCGGTACACCCCTACAGTAGTTATCACCTTTGGGCAGGGGACACTGGAGAGGACTTTTAAAGTAGGGACAGTTTGGAAGATACATTTTGTCTCATAAATGGGGCGAAGCCTGCGAGCTAGTTCAGGCAGTCAACTCGAGCACCAATGATACAGTACATTAACACGTGACGCACCTCGTCCCTCTTACAACCAACCAAACACATTCTCCTAAACATGCCGCTCTATTTAATCTGCCAGGTCTCTCTGCCTCTGCCTCGCTATGCTGCTGCTGCTGTGTTCACTTGCTATTGCTGCGTTCATGTCATGTTCCTACTGCTGTGTTTCATGTTGCTGCTGCTTGCCTGATTATTCACATCGCTGCTGCTCTACACAGTCCTCCATGATATGTTCAGATTACCTGCTGGTGCTGTCCTTTGCACATGTGTCTCGCTATCTCCGACTCTAGAACCGAATCATCATCCACGGGGGAAGAAGCCTGCCTCATATCCGAAACATAGGCTAGCTAACCAGTGGCGTTTCTATGTGTACAAAACTGGGGGAGCAGAGAGAGGTGGGGGGGAGAGAGAGAGGGGGGGGGGGGGGGGGGGGGGGGGGGGAGAGAGAGGGGGGGGGGAGTGTCAAATTACATACTGAAGACCACAAGGAGCAACACTGAGCGCATACATTTACGTACACAGCGTGGGGATGTCATATTGTAATGCACCTTAATACATGGAGTAAAGGGCACCATCACAAAGTAATTCTTAACAATAACAACAACCGTAATGCTTTAGCATTAAAACACCATAGACTGTAAATATAAGGAAAACACAGACACTCATCACCAAGGCCACAATATCAATCGATCCAGCAGAGGCAAAACACAGAAGATCAACAAAATATATGACATAAATGAACTTACCAAAGCTGAAGGCTCACTTGAAAAGAAAAGCGGCACGACGATCCTTCCTCTGACAGAATGTGTCTATCACTTTGGGGATGAAGTCCTGTAGTTGCTGGATCAACTGGCTTTCAATTGAAAGCATGGCCAATGCGTTAAGTCGTGGCTGTCCCATGGTGTTGCGAGTGAAAGTCTTTATCCTTTTGAGGGTGGAAAAGTTCCTCTATGACTCGGATGTCGTCATCGGAGTTGTTACTATTATTTTGACCAAAATAACAGTCTCAGCAAACGTATCCTCCAAGTTGTTCTCGTGAATGGATTTCAACAGAGACAAGGCAGTGTTTCCAGTGTGAAGCTCACTGTGGCGGTAGAGCGTGGTCAGCTCAGACTTCAACTTCTCCTTGTTTTCCAAATCAGGCCACAATTTCACGGCGCAGTCAAGCTCAGGTGTAGGAAATGACAGGACATGCTGTGGGAAGAATGAGCTGTCAACGAGCTTTGCAGCGATCAAATGGTCACTCTGTGAGAACCTCTGTTCCACCTGTGAGATGACTGTGTCACAAGCCTCCTTCATCACCGGCGCTGTGCTGCTGACTCGTCGGCCTGGCTCGTCTGTTCCATCATGAGCGGTGGCGGCCAATGCATCAGTTTGCTGCCTCATTTTCTGGACATTTACCTTGAAACGGCAGAGCGCGCTGTTGATCCCAGGTGCATCGATGCTTCGTTTTTGCAAAGTGTTGTATAAAACATCCACTTCTGGCATAAGCAACGAAAAAAACTCCAGGAGCTGCATAAATGCTCGGTCCCGCAGTTTCTTTGACAGGCCGTATGCCTCACTTATGGTGACCGCATCCCATCCTGGTTGTGTGCGTATATGCTCCATACACTGAAGAAGTGCTTCTCGCGTCTCCCAAACCGTGTTCACAGTTCTGCTTTTAAAGTTCCATCTCACAGCCGGTGGCCGTGGTATGCGTCTCTGTGTTGCCTCTGCAAGAGCTGCAACACGTTTTGGCGCACCAGAGAAAAAAGTGGAAAAAGCAGTTAGATCTGCAAAAAACACCTTCAGGATGCTCATCCTTGCTGAACACAGCTGCTGCAGGGTCAGGTTCAGTTGGTGGGCATAGCAGTGAACAAACTGAGCGTTTGGGTACGTCTCCTTCATCACCGTCTGTACCCCGCGCACATTACCGCTCATGACGGCCGCCCCGTCATAGGTCTGAGCGATTAGCTTTTCTTTCAGCTTCATGGGTTCCAGAACAGCCTTGATGCTGTTAGAGAGACCTACACCAGTTTTGTCCTTTACTTCCACAAACTCCAAAAAACGCTCTGAAACTGTGAGGTCAGGCATAATGTCGCAGCACAATCACCATTTGCGATTTACAGGAGACATCGGTTGTCTCGTCGGCCTGCACGGCAACAAATTATATGTTATCCACTTGCTTGGCTATTTCCTCCCTGTAAACATCATACATGCAGTCTAAAAGTTCATTCTGTATGGTGCTTGATGTCCCTTTGAAAACGGGCTGAGCTTCGTAGTGCCGTCGGAGCCTGGAATCGCCCTCACACATTGTCTCGAAAATGGACCTAAATATCCCTGGATTCAGAGAGTCCGCCGACTCGTCGTGGCCCCGCAGTGCTGTCTCACATTTCCCACACAGTTTAATGCAGGTGATGATCCGTCTTCCACCTTCCTATTATGGTCATCAATGCCTGTCTGTAGGCGCTGTCAATCTGAGCTGCAACATTCACCCTTCCCAGTAATCCCAATTTTACGGCATTTTCCAAGTGACTGTTGCTGCTCTCATGCTTCATTGTCCTTTCCGAAAGATGCTTTAAATCCTTGAAACCTGTCCTCGACCAAGTACCTTGATCTTCACCAAAAAGCAGGCAAGGAAAGCAAAAGAGGGAATTCTTCTGGATGCTCGCCGTTAGCCATTTCTTTTTAGCAAACCACTCAGCGTTAAATCCGCGTTTAACTTTGCCCGTCTGGATCATTTGGAAATCCGGTGGATGCTGGGCACCGAGGCGCTTTACCTCCAGTTTCTCTCCGAGACTAAGTGTCTCAAATGTGTGCTCCAGTAAATGGTCAACTTCATTCATTTTCTTTCCGTTTTGTACTTCTTTTAATCGCTGGTGATGTTAGCTATATGCTGCTCTCTCGTCTCCTCTTCAAACTACACGTGACCTTTCGCAGCACTGCACACACGTGACATACTTACAGCCAATCAATTCTGAATTATGTGAGATGACGTATGGTGGGGATGGCAGCACTATGCCCCTCTGGTCAAATTTTTTTTTGCCACACACATTACATTGAAAAATACTCTGAGCATGCGCAGTGTAGTTTTTACAGTCACCATTGACTTAGACAGTGATAGGGAGGGGCACGATCAGGTTTTGTCCCACATGACTCAAAACGGCACTTTGAAGACTAATTAGAAGAACACAGACTAAAACAGCAATGTACAGACGAATCAGATGATTAAATATGATCTTAAAATATATTTTATATATATATATATATTTTTTTTTTGTAATCATTATATGTAATACTTTCTGCTGACACTAGGTGGGGCTGTGCCGTCGCCACTGTAGCTAACATAGGCTAGCTCAGAGCAGACGCCACTGGAACGAACTGCAGCCTTTTTCCTTCCGGCCAAGAGAAAGGCCTGAGTTGTACGCCAGCACCGGTAACAAATCCTCTCATCACAGAGCGTCAATTAACAGGCTCAATGTCTCTCGGCCAGCGGCCAATTCAACACCAAAAAAGGCAGGAGCAAGCTGACTCCGGCATTCCTAAACTACCTGCCTTGCTGTCTTCCCTTTTCGAAGTTAAATCAGCGCTTGAAACCTTTAATTCCAGGATAGATTCCTGGAACAAAACCCGTTTTCCGCTGCCTGCAAATGTAAACAAACCGAGCCCCTCCTCCTCAACCCATGCTTCTACTCTGCTTCCCGCTGACGTCACACCCCCGAGGACTCTGGGAAATGAAGTCTCAGCTCCAACCACTGGTTCTAGCTTCCTGAACCCTGAAGCAGCAATTCCTGACTTAGGAATCACATATTAGCAGGTATATCATACAATTCTGCATGAGGCAATGTTTTATTATGGAAATATTTCGTCTGCAGTAATTCATATTTTGAGGCATTATAAAGAAGTAGTTGTACTACTATGAATTAAATAATAATACATTAAAAATACATTAATATATATCTGTTATGTGGTTCTGAATAATGAAGAATAGCTCGATACTTATTTGTCCATCATCTTAGACTTCGCTCATTACAGTGGCTCTCTCTTCTATGAATACCATGAATTCTTCTCTGCCAAAGCGGCCATGTACATTCAATCACCTACCAAGGAGAGAGTTTCCCCCAGAGGATTCAAGCCTTCTACATGCTATAATCTGGATGTGTGTACCTATCTTAATTGTAATTTACACATGTGTGTAGTTCGTACAGAGATGGCCACCCATGCTGGTGTGCCTCGGGAGGCTTCACGCTGTAAAATCGACTCCAGTGATGTGCCAGCTCTCCAAAGCTTTTTCACCCTAACAGATGTTTGTCAATTACCTTATCACCAGGCTAAATCAAGGTTCCCTAGCAGGTTTGCTGGCTCCCAAAGGGACCTATGTCTGTTAAACCTGCACTGAAGACCGAATTGCGCTGAAGAACCAGGATTATTAGATGTGCCGCTATTAAAGAGTTTAGCAACCTGATAGGCGCCCAAGCGCAACGAGGAAATATTCTTGCAAGTATTTTTTATTGATCCGTTAGCTCCTCAACTCCTGAAGAGCTTTCCTGTTTCTAAGCTTCTGTAGATGAAGCCGGCAGACTATTAACTCAATAGGGTTATGTGCATGGCTAGGGAAAGCAGATATCACAGAGACCTTCTGTGGCATACATATGTGACGTTAATAGCGTTTAAGGTTTTACACTCAGTAACTTTGGTTGCTGTAGTAGCCGGCGTTTGTCACCTCGCCAGGTTTTTCAAAACATTCAAAGTTTGATACTTCTGGTCAAGGAACTTGAAAAATCATTGCTAACACTGTTTTCTTTGTCCTTTATCTTCCATGCTGAACGTCCTGCATCATTGCCCTCTGACACATGGGTCGGCACCCATGTTGATTCGATTGCTGCAAACCCCTGACGAGATCAAAGTTCTCCTCCATGCTGTGTGATCTCTGCCAAGCTGCGGCCTCCCCCCAGATCTCTATTCCCAGCACTGTTTAAGATGGGCGCAGCCACAACCGCAGCGCCCTATCTGCTTACCTCAACCCAGGAGTCCTGGGCTGTCGGTCATCTTCTGCCTACCAGTGCATGTCATGCTTCACAAGAATGAGACCCTTTCAGCACAACAACCATGAGCTCTTGCACAACTTGGCAAATGCTTTAATGTCAAGAATGTATATCTGCTGAATTCTGTTTGCAAACCAGGTGGTTGCTGGGTTAGATTATATATCAATTTGAGCTCATAGTGTTGGGAAATGCTCATCGTTGCTGTTGCAGACCTAGACATAGTCTCAATAGGTAGTATATTCCCCTCAAAGCTGCGGTGCCCTCTTAAGCCCTAAGGGTACCCCAGTGGGCCCCCCGCCACATTTTGTTTTTCGAGACTATGTCTCAGGGCTTCTTAACATTTATGAAACTATTAATGTGTAGCACCAGATTAACGGGAATAATCTCAGCTAACTGAATATATGATCCATTTTTACCACAACAAAACACAAGGGTAATACCAAGCCTCTGAATTAAGATGAAAAACATGAAAAAAATCTCAGGGCTTAATAAGGGGGATGGCTTCTCGGGCTGTTCCCGGGCCTTCACTTAGCAGTCACTAGGTAGTATATTCCCCTCAAAGCCGCGGTGCTTAAGGGGGATGGCTTCTCGGGCTGTTCCCGGGCCTTCACATAGCAGTCACTAGGTAGTATATTACCCTCAAGCCGCGGTGCTTAGGGGGAATGGCCACGTGGCTGTTTCGCCAGGCACTCCACTTATCAGACTAATATCACCAGCGTCAGGCTCTCAGTTCTCGCAGTGTTGGGGGATAGGTATGTAATCTCCATGCCGTGTTGGGGGAGAGTTATCTAATCTCCACGCGTGTTGGGGGATAGTTATCTAATCATCACTCAATGTTCTTTGTAAATCCGTGGAGTGATGAGGCCCGAGCCTAGACGCCAAACTCAAACTATATGCTGCTATAATAAATATATTAAGAAACACGTGAGTTGTCTGACTGAACTTTGTTTCCATCAGATTCTTTTCTTTTCTTTGCAAAACATGTATTTGTATTAATATCAGTGTAGTGAGGAGGACAAAGAGAGTGTGTGCCTTAAAGGTGTCCTATTATACTAGGCATATATTATAGGTCTCAGATATATACAAATATATAAAAAACATGTCTATGAAGTGTTTTGCTCAAAATACCAAACAGATCACCCATTGTAGCCATGCCTCATATCCCTGTATTTCAGCCCTGATAGAGAAGTGCTGATTCTGGGTCCGTAGCTTTAAAGAAAAACTACATTTGAAAATATTTGACAAAAAAGGAGGGTGGGAGAGCTCATGCCTGCTCAGAATTCTACCCAGATACTCAGCTAAATGCTGCCGGGATGAAAGGCCATATCATGTTCAAAAGCACATCGAGGATAATTTCTGAAACGGTATGGAGCTCAAATGCTTTTTTCTTTCTGGTTTCTGGACTTCCTTTTTATTTCCTGCTTTTTTACTCTCTCCAGTACAGGTTAGCTCTGAGTGTTAGCGATGCTTGCTAATGTAAACACAGACCATATGTGACCCGCTCTATCGAAATCAGTCGGAAGTCGCAACGGCTCATTTCAAAATAAACGTGGATTTGCGTAAAAAACTATTTGTTCGGGGTTCGGGTGTTTTGTTTGATTTTAAATAAACAAAGTCTTGGCTTTCAGAATATGAAACTTTTATTTCCAAAATCACACGATAAATACATTTTTGAAGCTTGTAAAGGGAAGAAGACAGCTCTCCCTCGCCACTCTGCTCTTCCGCAGCGCTGCCCCCCCTCCCTCCACTGACATTATGAATGTAAGGTGTATAGTAATCATAGATAACACGGCAGGGTCCGTTAAAGTTTGTTTTCATCTGATTTAAATTAAACAAAGGCTTGGCTTTCAGAATGTTAAACTTGTTTCAGCAAATTCAGATGGTAAATACAACTTTGAAGCTTGTAACGGCATAATTACAAGCGGAGAACGGAGTAGCTTAACGTCACAGCAGGCATAACAACAGCCGGTGTTTCTCGTGAGTGTTTCCCCGGGAAACAAACACAATACACACGAATGCAACATTACACAACCACACACACACGTATACACGCACACACACTCGCGAGCCTCCCCCAGACCAGTAATCCAAACGAAAATATCTTCCCTCCGTAGTATTTTTATCATTTGCTCCGCTAATAATCAGTCCGATCGATGGATTCCAGAGAAGAGGAAACTTTAAAGGCTTTTTTCTCAAAATGATGACTCGGTGACAGTCATTATATAATGTGACATATTTTGCTTAATATTTGGAGTACAAAATCAATCCTAATATCATTAGAAAGCTAGGAATCTCCTCTTTCCAGCAGTGTATACAACTCAAAATGTGTCTTCGGGTCAATGCGACTGATTTAGATGGAGCAGGTCACATATTACTTCCAAAACTTTGCGCATCGTTTCTGATAGCAACGTTTCTGATAGCAACGTTTCTGATAGTGCCGTGGGTCCACATTGCCGATATTACGTCATATCGGCAGCAACTCTGGATCAGTTCCGTTGTTCCCCCGTTTTTAGAGATTTGGGTACGGAGGAAAAGAGAGAGGGTTTTGTTTTCTGACACTTTGTGAATGTCCTGACACACCGGAGACACATCTATGTATAAAAGACATACAAAAGTGCATTTTGCATGATAGGTGACCTTTACAGTAACTGTACATTCATAATGCGCTAAGTAAAGATCAACTAAACTGTCAAAACTTGTCAAAGTTGTCATTTTTCATTAGTACTGTCATCAAAGCTGGTTATTTGCATAATAGCACACGATTAAAATGAGCAGAAAATACATTTGTGTTTTTTAAATCAAAGTTATTATGAACACCTGTGGTTTGTGACACCCATGGTTTAGTTGGGACATTGTGCTAAGCATCCAACTATCAATTCACTTGATTACTACCATCTTCACCAGTTTATGTTCTGTTTTGTAATCTCAAAGTCAAAGGTTTTGTGAACGTGTTTTTGGTTAGAAGCTTGAAACAAGGTCTGAAGCTGAAGAGATGTTCACGTTTTGTTCCATGAACTAAACAAATTCAGTAAATACACCACTGGTAAATGTCCAAAGCTTCTGTGTGTCGGGAAAACAACGGGTGCTAACACATTTCTAAATAAGACGACTACTCGTCCTCATGCTGAACATTAGCTGCCTTTAGCTTAGCCGTGGTGATGCACATCCATGCCACTCTGATGTTGTTTGTTTAAAAAAAAAAGCCCAACGATAGCTTTTTACTTATGGGTTACCAATAATAATAATGGATATTGTGTCTAAAAATGTATGAGGGGCCGTACAGGCCGTAATTCATACTGGTCCTCTCACGCACATACATTCTCCTTTTACATACATATAT